>BCLG01000541.1:50636-88108 GCA_001602295.1 Zoysia matrella
TTTACTATCTGTACTAGAAAAGATCCCAATATCTATGCTAATGCTACTGTTTAAGAGAGGAAAGAAACACAATCAATAAAAAGCTTGCAATAAACTTTTTATAGGACAGAGGAAGTAATTTATATATTAATCAAGTAAATTAAATTTATATAAATTATTGGTCAAAGTGTCAGTCAACAAAAAATAGAAATAAGCTTCTATTGAAACAGATGTAGTACCATCAAAAGATATTACAATGTTTAATTGCTTTATTAAGTAAATATTTACTATAATATTCAAGTGTCTCAACAATAAATTATTGTGATATTCATGTGCCTTGTTAGATTTGTTATGTTTTATTCCTTTTTTTTGTACTTTTATTGTGCCAACGTTGCTGAATACGTATTTACTTTGCACCTTTTACATGTAAGTTCTTCAAATCCTTTCCTCCATGTCAGAAAAATTTCATGGCAACCAATGAGAGTCGCTTGAACTGATTTGTGAGCCTAGAGGTGCGTTATCTTGAAACCGGTGCAGCCAGTGGTGGAACTGGACGAAGAATTTAGAGGGGCCAATCCCATCACAGCCTGCTCTATCTCCGGTGAGAGCGGCTTTGAGCATCCGTCCATCTTATACATCTCATTGTGATCTTTTTGAGCAACCCAGGACATATCGGTATATCACCCTATCATGATTTGTGGTTAGACAAATGCTTTGCTAACGGTGAGTGATTATGATGGTGTTGTCTGTGTCTGTGCAACTCTTCAAAAGAGTTATGTCTGTGTGTGATGATTTACTCATATTTTACATTAAACTAGTTAGTTGCAGGGTTAGTTCACCATTTTCTAAAAGAGAGAAAAATTCGCATTGCACAGCTAGATGAAATGGCATGATATAGAGCGGACCTGCTAATTTTTTTTAACATGTTAGATAACTGCGATGGGCTTATGCGGCTTGTATCTTGGGCAGCTAGGCTAAAAATATGCATATCATGATTTTTGTATGGATAGATGAAACCAAAACTATAAAGATAAACTAAACCTCCTCTCCATCTTATATTATTAGTACCATAAATAAACTAGATGAATGATCTACAACTACATATTCTCTCTATTTTCTTTTAATTATCATTCTAGCTTTAATCACGAGAATTAAGAAAAGTAAGTGTGTTGGAAAGTGAGAAAATATGTTGGAAAAAGAGAAAGAAATACTTAGAAGAAAGAAAATATATTGAAAGGTGAGAACGGTAATTATTTATTAACAAATTTTGAAGACTAAAATGATAAACAAAAGTGAACAAAAGAAATATTAGATAATCACTTATTATATCCCTAATTGTGCGCAACTTCAGAGGGGCCAACTAAAGATCTTTTTTAAAATTTCGGGTGATAGGGGGGCCATGACCCCTGCTGGTCCCCCTCCCCCCCCCCCCCCTCCGCTCCACCGTTGGGTGCAGCATAAGAAATTCTGAGCTAAAAATTTGTGCATTGGGCAATACATGCTTACCCTTAGTGCAAGGTGATAATATGATCTCAAAACATAGTGTTATGTGCAATTCACTTTAATATATAACTTTTTATACTATAAATTTTTTAATATTCTAAATATTATTAGTCAAAGTTAAAAAATGACTTTGACTAAACTAAAAAATATTTATCTCTCCGATTTTAAAATATTGACACCATTGATGTTTAACATCGATGTTGAGTATTTATCTTATTTAAATTTTTTTAATGTCTAAAATTATTAGTTATATTTCAAATACAACTAATGATAAATAAATTATAACAAAATATATTATATTTATTAAATTTTTTTAATAACATGAATGATTAAAGTTGATGTTAAAAATTTACAATATCAATATTTTAAAATTAGATGAAGTACTAAAATAGAGGCACTGAGAAATAAAGTCACATATTCTAAAACGTATTTCAAAATTTCCCTTGAGGCACACTCGTACTCTTTTCGTTCTCAAATTGTTGTCGCTGTTGATTTTAAATATTAATTTTGACTATTCACTCTATTAAAAAATTAACTCAAATTTAAAATATTATAAATCGTAATTCAAACATCTTTGACGATAAAACAAATTATAATAAATATATAAAATATATAATATTTTTTTAATAAAATAAATAGTTCAAATTAATGTTTGTAGTAACAAAACATCAATGTAATAACTGAGGGATTATCCTCCAGTTCGACCCGTCCCTCCTTTGTCCCCAACCTCTTTACGTCGTCCGTGCCTCGATCCAGATCCAGTCACCCCCGCACCGGTGTCTTCCCCCTCGCCGGTGCCTTCGCCTCTCCGAGCCGACGAGATCTGCTGCCCCGATCTCTTCATCTCCCTGTAAGGAAGCTATCCTCTACTGTCTTTATTTTCACGCGTAGCAGAGATCTGCCGCCCCGCCTCGATCCACGCCCCATCCCGATCCGCGCCGCCACTATCCGCCCTGCCCCGCGCCGCCACTATCCGCCCTGCCCCGCGCCTGTACTCGAGATACAACAGTCCGGTTAGGTGGGGCGGCTGCCCTATCTTGCCCTATACGTAGATCCGCCTCCGATTATTCATCTTTTGTAGTTTTTGTTTGAAACTTGTTGATTGCCTGGTGAGGAAGGTTTCTAGGATACGCAACTTAGTTTGCGAGGTCAACTTACTTTATACTAAGTGCAAGGCAAAAACTTAGGCTTTCTTACGATATATGCATCTTTTTAGTGTTTTTGTACAACATCAGTGTCCAATATGTTGTTTTTCCTAGTCTGTGATTTGCTGGATTATGAAATTTAATAATTGAAGTTCGAAATATGCGAGACTTTATCTCATCTTGGTCACCAGCTCAGATTGGGTGCTGGAGCTATTCAGACGAGGCATTTCAGATCCAAATAACACGAGTCTTACTTCAGTTGTGGACCTAAGACACCGAAAATGCCTCACTTGAATAGTTCCAGTACACAAATGAGTTGCGGATGGAGACAAGAATGGGGACACGTTTTTGGATTCTCCATGCCTTTTACAGATCATTTTGGATGAAAGTGGGCACATTCAACCTGATCACTCTAAATGTGTTGTTTTTATAATGTTGTCTGTGCATGTAAGTATCCCTTATAGAAGCCTTGCATGCTGAGTTGTGAAATGTTAATATTTCTGTCAATCTAATTAATATTATTCTGTGTGCATTGTGCATCCCATCTTAATCCTGTATTATCTTGATATATTGTTATGATTTCAGTTTGTAATTGATTCTTGGCTTCAGAAAGATGCTTCTTTGTTTTGCCAATGGCGTCATCTGCAAACTTCATTGTTTTTCATGTTGATTGCATATTTACTTTTTGTTTAGTCTTACCATATTTCAGTGTTATCTGCAATATTCTTTGGTTCGCTCAAGGTTTAATTTTGTTCTGTCATAATTCATGAACACTATTATGTATGCAGCATTTGTTGTTTAGTCATAACTCATGAGCTCATTCGGGTTTGTTAAATGAAATTAAATTAGAAACATTCGAATGTCGATGTGCACAACTTGCAATCTTGAATTGAATTGTAGTTGATACTTGATATTTTTTATATTCAGCTTTCAGTATTAGGCCTATGCCTTTGATGTTATGCTAATTATATAATTCTAATGCATGCAGAATCAACAGGGGCAGCAGTATAATTAGTGTGGAAGCATGGCATCAAAGAAAATAGAGTTGGATCACAAGGACATGGTCCATGATTCTGCCATTGACTACTATGGCAAGCGCCTTGCCACTGCCTCCTCGGACTCTACTGTGAAGATTGTCAGCATTGATGGAGCAGCAGCCCCATCCCAGATCCTTGCAACGCTCACTGGCCACTATGGCCCTGTATGGCGTGTTGCATGGGCACACCCAAAATTCGGTACTCTCCTCGCGTCCTGCAGCTACGATGGACATGTCATTATTTGGAAGGAGGATGCACGTGGCCACTGGTCACAAGCCCATGTGTTCACCGACCACAAGTCATCTGTCAACTCCATTGCTTGGGCCCCATATGAGGTTGGTCTTTCCCTTGCTTGTGCTTCTTCTGATGGAAGAATATCTGTCATCACTATGCGAGCTGATGGTGGTTGGGATGCTGCAACCATTGAGCGAGCACACCCTGTCGGTGCGACTGCAGTCTCATGGGCTCCAGCAACAGCACTTGGTACTCTGTCTGGTTCAGGGGAGCCTGATTATAAGCTTGTCTCTGGAGGTTTTGATGCTGTAGCTAAAGTGTGGCGATTTGTCAATGGTACCTGGAAACTGGAGAGCAGCCTTATTTCTGACATGCACACAGATTGTGTGAGGGATGTTGCTTGGGCGCCAGTTTTGGGTTTGGCCAAGTCGACCATTGCCAGTGCTTCGCAAGATGGTAAGGTTGTCATTTGGACCAAGGGAAAAGATGGAGACAATTGGGAGAGCAAGCTCATGCATGACTTTGGGTCCCCAGTTTGGAGGGTGTCCTGGTCCTTGACTGGAAACATCTTGTCTGTAGCTGCTGGCGAGAACAACATAACCCTCTGGAAGGAAGGTTCTAATGGGCAATGGGAAGAGGTGATGAAGGTTGAACCTTAGGTCATCGGACAAACTAGAGTTTCATGCAGGTTCATATTTTGTTAAAGACGAGTTTGTCTTGCTGTTTTTACTAATGCATCGATACACACTCAGTTCTATATTTGTATACATTTGGGCGGTGTGCTGTTTGGAATGCCACTTTCTGATTGGTGAACATTTTTGGTTCTGTATGCTGCAAACTTCGTCTTTATTTTCCTATGCTTGAACACCAAGGCTTGCGACAAAGCTACAAATCAGTTATTCTAGTCGTGTACTTGGATCCTGACAACCAAAAAAAAAAAAAAAATGCATGAACTTGAGGAAGTATTTTCAGGCTGCTCGGGTATGCTAGAGCTTTAGACTAGGGGCTTTCCAGTGTGCCTTGGTGATGCTCCAGATCATGCCTTTTTCTAAGCTCGCCGGGATTGCATTACTCTACCTTGGCGAGATAGGCGCTTTGCCAATGTGGTTGTACCTTTGTTTTGGGCGAACGACCAATGTGGTTCGATTTGCATATTCACCGACGTGATTGAAGTAGCCAACTCTTTGTGACTTTGTATAGTAGGAATACAAAAATCTGTTCCAAAACGTTTACACCACGATGTGAAACCTGAACAAATTGCAGGAACTATCATCTGTATTTGCGTACTGAATTAACTATTGTAACTATGATGGTGGAGGCTACATCTGAGCCATTTTCAGCGTCTGAAGGAAGGTTCTACTTTTACTCTGGTTCGTTCTTTGTTGTAGTTGCCACTTACTCCAGTAGCCAAAAAGTCAGTAGCATCACCAGTCTGGGACAAGTTAACAGAATCATATGAGGTGGTTGTGGTGATCAGCAACTTACCATGATGAACCAAAATATTGTCAAACTTGACCAGTTCAAAGCTAGAATAAATCATACGGTGATCAAGAACCCGCTCAAGAAAGACACCATCTCAGAGCACCATATTGTGGAAATTCATAACGAGGGAAAAAAAACAGTGTTGGGCTGTATATGTGTGGTTGTGTAAGCACTCGTGCTGCTGCTGTTGCTTCCAGTAACTAGCTCCGTTCTTTAATTATTGTCGTTCGTTCATTTTAAACATCAATTTTGACTATTCGTCTTATTCAAAAAATAAACTAAAATGTGTAAAATTATAAAGTGTAATTCAAACAAGTGTAGCAATAATGTAAAATATAACAAAATATATGATATTTATCAAATTTTTTTAAATAAGATAAATAATCAAAGTTGACATGAGAAGTTAACGGTGACAACAATTAAAGTAAAGTAGGTCCTTCTGAGCTTTGGGCTTCCACGATGTCGGCCAACGTTCTCTGTTCTTCATATGATGCTTATAGAATTAGATCCTTCACTACGCTTCATAGCTCCTTTTGGTACCTAATCAAGTTATCAACAGAACACTAGCTTATTGAGTTAGATCCTTCTCAGCGTTCTAGATTTGCTCTGTTTTTTTCGCGAGAAAATTCCACCACACTGCTGCGCGAGCTTTAAATACAGACATAGCGGGTGTTCTGTCTTGTCAAGATGTTTGGTTTCTTGATTGTTTTTTTAATTATCAGGCAATTGTTTGTGTCAGGAATGGAGCGCTTGCTTGTTTCAGGAAGTTGCAGATTTCTGGCAGTTTTAAGATTCTGATACCTTCATAGTTCTTCAGTACACGTACGATTCTTCTCCAAAATGTCCCTAGAGGTTTAAATATTTGGGTTCCCTACGCTTCTTCTCTCCCCCATTAAAAGTGGCGTTCCTTTAGTGCGATGCTACGATTTAGAGAAGAACATTAGGGAATTTGTATGTTCTGGCAGCAGCATAAGTGTTATTTGTGCTTTACAGACGCAACCTCAAATTTACTCTAGATTTCTAGTCTTGATTTCCATGCTTCTTAAGAAGAAGAAGAAATTACGAATTTTGCTTTCCCCACTAATTACTTTGTGGACCATTAGGAGGCTGGAAATCACACCAGTTGTTTAACTATACTAATATTGCTAAATTGCAAACTGGGTCAAACTGAGGTAATATCTTGATTCATCTTTTTTTTGGCATACATACTTTTTTCGTAATTCATTTTATGTTATACCTTATCGTTTGTTCTATAGAGAATTTAGCAAAATGAAGTTCAACTAGATAGAATTGACTGTAATGTTTTTGTCAATAGTTCACTGTTGAATTAGGCAATGATGTGATCAAGTTGATATATGATCTCCTTATGCTGATGGGAACCTTATTTCTGCAACAGATGATGAATGACAACCCTTGGTCAGTATCTGATTCCAAAATCAAAGGAGCATCTTGCTCGCCAATTCGCTATCCTGTTCCAACTGCAACCTCTGACACCTGCCACTGAGGCATCGTAAGACCTTCTTCCTTTGCTCTCGTATTTATATTTTGAACAATGACACGATTTTCAAAAATGCAATTTTTATTTTTATTTTTTTCATAAATTTTTTATTTAAAAGTGATAGATGTATATTTTTATGAAAAAAATTTTAAAGACAAATTTATTCATATAATTTTTCATATTTTTAAACGTAATCATTTTAAAATTATTTGATATTTATATTTCTAAATATTTGACTCAAAACATGTTTAAAACGTCAAAAATAATGATCCGAAAGGAGTATATGGTTATCAGCAATGCCCAGCTTTAACGGAATCCGAGTCCTTGCAGATTGTGATGACACTAACAGAGCTGTTACTCGTGAGCTCCTGCACAAGCTTGGCTGCCCGAGTCTTTTGGTCACTGGCGTTCAATTCATGAGCTCCTTTGCCAGTGATGTCTTTTTCAAATGGTCACTGTGACCTGGCCATGCAAAAAATAGATGGAAGGTGGTGGGAAAAAATTGTGTGCCACCGTGCTACCAGGTGTTAACATTAGTTTTCAGTATGAGTAGTTAATATTAGATATAATAACTAATATTGAGATCCGATACTAGGTAGCACCGATGCCACATAGTTCGTAATTTTTTTCTGAAGTTGGCGCTCCTGTGTCAGGAAGTTCAGGAGCAACAGTTGGCTGGCTATGTGATAACATCTAGGAGCCAAAGTTAACCTTATCGATTAAACCGATAAAACTGTTCTCCACCACTTAACGAGAACATTTAGAACCGGTCAGTTTGCATGTTAAATTATAAAATTAAATTTTAATAAAATTTGGGTGAAATACTACAATACACCGCTCAATTTTTTTTTTCAATTTACCGACAGATTAAAGTATGAGAAATTATTAATATCCTGACAACTTCATAAATTTTAAAGATTAATTTGATGCATAGCTTTATAATTTTTGAAGTTTAAGATATTGCCATCTAGACTCATATGTACTATTCTTGTTATCACTTAACACAATAATATGTACCCTCCATTTCTAAATTATTTTAACAGTAAATAAAAATATGTAAAATTATAAATTGATGTTTATATAATTTTAATGAAATAGAAATTATAATAAAAATATAATTTCAAGAATAGAAAGAGTGCTGCCATCCCGTGACGTATTTTGCCTAGTTCAGGGTTGGCGATCCCCTGCTTCTGAGTTACAATGACCACAGATAGATCTGTCACATTTCCCGCTACCGATAGAGCAGAGGACGATGGGCGCCACATACAAACCAAACAATAACTGTAATTGCCAGAAGAGATGACGGGTTGTGTAAAAGATCTTTTCTTGTTCAATCTTATGAGTTTCCAGGGGAAAAATGACACTACAAAGCGCTACAATAACACAAATTTGTGCTCCTCAGGTTCTTATCGAAAGAGGTTCTACACAGAGTACTGATCTATCAAAGTTTCTGATCAGGAAAAAGGGAACTTCATAAATGGGAGAACTGATAAATCCTGGCTGCCTCGCGACTGCTGCCACATCATCCTCACCATCTAGAGCTCGGCCACATCTTCACCATCAACATCTAGAGCTCATCCTGCAAATCAACCAAAGCAAGGGATCAGAACACAAAGAGAAGAATGCTTTGATCGAATACAAGAAATACATGCTTTGATGGAATAAAATACAGGAGTAACGACAACATACGTGTTTCTCGTCCTCAGAATCTTTGCCATCCTCAGCATCAGAGTCAGCCTTGTCATCGTCTTCCTCATCCTGAGTGACACAGCATTGTAAGAGTGTGTGATTATTGACATAAGCAAGGAAAGAAAAAGCAATGCTTACATCCAGGTCATCGTCCTCATCATCACCAGCCTTGGCAGCTTCCTGCTTAAAACAGATTCACAATAAATGAGAAAAAAAAGAACTTCATAAGTGATACTTCAGTCTTCAAAGATAAGTCATGCTAGTGTCAACAGTATTCAAAATTCAAAACTGACCTAGGTGTTGCAATCGACTTTACACAGCTTACACAGTATTCATTTGGTCAGGATTTCACATTTTGTTACATATATTTATTTATCATACACAAAAAATGAAAAAGAATTTAGTGTCCACAAAAAATGTAGATATCAACAACAACCAAGATACTACAATATGTAGCAAAACCCAATATATCATGAAAAAGTTTAAGGCCTCCTTTGGAACGGAATTTAACAGGAATCTCACAGAAATTTCACAGGAATCTCACAGAAATTTCACAGGAATCAGTTCAATTTCACAAAAAAATACAGGAAATAGAAAATTTTCCTTTGTTCCAAAGGAGGCCTAAACTATGTTCACGGATACTTTTATCATGAGAACACAGTATGGTTAGGAGTTATACCTCTTCTTCCTTCTTTTTCTCAGCCTCGTCAAAAGCAGCCTTCTCAGCCTGTCATAATGTGAAAATGTCAGAAATGATGTACCTCAACTGGGATTTATCTGATAGGTCTCAAGACAGGAAAAAATACCTCCTTGTGCTTGCCCCAGGTCTCATCAGCGAATGTCTTGGCCAACGCAGGGTCATCAGTGATGATAATGTTGTCAAACAATGTACCTGATTTGACCTGTAGACAGAAAAGAAGGCAGGCATTACTAAATCTGTTCATCACTCCAAACAAAGAAACTTGTTTTCAAAACATACCTGCCACAGCTCAATACCAATGTACTTCAGGCTGTCAAAAGCATAGATGTATGGATCATCCTTGAAATCTGCACAGCATGATGAAATTTACTTCCAATTTCATGCTTAGTAAAACAAATTAAGGACCAGTATGATATATATACCTGGGTTGTCAATCATTGGTGCCTTCCATTTACCCTGGTAGTTGGGGTTCTTGATTTTCTGGCAAATGGGAATAACTTCATGTAAGGCAACAGAATGTACATCACGGATTATGCATGTTCAACAGAAGATTCATACCTTTTGCTTCCATGGTCCCTTGTACTCTGGGTTTGGGATGGTAGGGGCAGTCCATTCACCATCTTCCTCATCATCCCAGTCCTCTGGCTGCAAATAGCACATTAAAGATTACAAGAATGAATAGAAATATACACCATATAAAAAAGAGAGTGATCAAATTACGAACCTTCTTGGCATCAGGGTCAGGAATTTCCTTAGGAATATCGTCATAACCCTGAAAGAAATAAAATGAGTGATGTTGCATAATAAAGATAGAAATCAAAGAATCAACGGCTGATTGATAAATAGCATAAAAACAAGCAAAATATAAAAGCTCTTGATTAGTTAGGTAAAGTGTCCTATGTCCAGCTCTCATAAACATGAAATAGAAAATTAAGAGAAACAATACCTCTGGCTTCTTGTCCTCAGGGTCAGGAATGTACTCCTTGTCATCCCAGTCCTCTGGCTGCAATAATGAGAACACACATCTCAGTTAATTCTTGAAGAAGCACAAGCAAAGCAATTAAAAAACAGTAAAAAATATTAACACTGCACCTTCTTGGCCTCTGGGTCCTTAATTTGCTTCGGAGGAAGAATATCCCAGTGCTCATAGACGCTACCTGTTTGCTTCTCCTCATTGTCAATGAGGATGCTGTATGTAGCATCAGGGCGGATGATCAAAGTGTACACATGAGTGAGCTGATCAGTCTCACAAGGCACATCCTTCTTGATCAAATGGTTCTTCCCATTCTTAGTGAGGATAGCATGAACCTTCTTGGTGCTGTACCCACAGATATCTGGTCCAAACATAATGCTGCAATACAAAATCACAATGTTAACAACATTATCATATAGTGAGCACTAGAACAAAAGTAGGGAGTCAAATGTACCTGTATGGTGTGTCCCCACCGAATTTCTTCTGGTCGACATCACCACCAAGCAACTTGATGTAGCCACCACCACAGTCAAGCTTCTGCTCATGCTTCACAGAGAACTGCAGCACAAGGGTCTTGTCCTTGTTGCTGAACTCAGGGTACTCAGCCGAAATGGCATAGAACCTGTAGTCCTCAGAGGTTTGAATACCTGCAATAAGAAGCGCAGGTTTTTAGTAAATAATATATAATATACCAAAATATTATGCACTGGTATTTGCAAATAAGATAGTTAAATTCACCTTTGTCCTCAGCATCTCCATTCCATTTCCCAGATGTATGGTTCCATTCACCAGCCATGTTCTCATCTTTCTTCCACTCGGACTTGACCCACCGTTTTTCCCAGCCATCTGCGTATATAGAGAATATATTAAGAGGACAAAATGCATTTACAGTTCTGTGCTATCAGACATTTATAGAATTCACTAAAAATAATGGGCATGAGCAGTCCCATCCTATTGGTGGTCAAATGATAGTTCAGACACGCTACTGAAATAGATAGGCTACAAAAGGTGCACCTAATACCAGCGAGTCAACATGATAACACCACTAATATTTCTCAGCTCCTACTTCCTGTGTACTTCTAACATCAAACTAGTATATTTCAGGTCAAACAGACAAATAATATCAGTGATCCTCCTCCTCAGAAGAAATGTAGTAAAATTCACCACCATCAAATGAACAAGAACGCTAACTTGCTAAGCACTAGCACAGCTACAAGTAATTTGAACCGAGCCGACTCAGATCACGCCAATATTCCAGGACCAGACGACGAAATCCGACCCCGCAAACAATGTAGTAACGCATACAGAGATGATTGAACACTGTCAGTACAGACCACCATACCTCACACGCAAATGCACCCTGCCCGATCAACAGAGAACCGCTAGATCACCCAGATCGCAGGCACAAACCATCCCGAAACGGCACCAGATCCTAAACCCTACGCGAATCGACGGAAATGCGACCAGATCCCAAACCATCACTCCGCATGTGCACCCCCTAAACCCCGACAGAAATGCCAAACCCTGCAGATCCGAACAATCTAGCACACACGTCAGGCCCGTTCGCCCACCAGACCAGATCCGAGCAAGCCACTAGCCGGCGCAACGCATCAGACCAGACTGCGAGGGGAGGGGAAGAGGGGGCGGGATCGAGCGGACTCACCTTCGAACTTCTCCTGGAAGAAGACCTCCGCGGCGACGGTGGAGGCGAGGGCGAGCACGAGCACCACGGCCACGGCGCGCGAGGCCATCACACGGATCGCCATCCCCGGCGACGGAAACTTCTAGAAGCTTCCGATCCCCGATCTGAACCCCCTGCACCTCGTTCCCGTCTACCAGTCGTCGCGGTGAGTGAAGCGCGGAACGTGGCGGGCGCGCGCCGCTTAATACTAGGAGGCCGGGGCCCAGTGGGTGGGGTTTATGTTCTCCGCTCACTGGCCGGTGCGCTCACCTCGCGCTTCCATCTCCCAGACGCGTGGGACCGAGAGCGGTGAGCGGACAGGCGGTCGCCACGGTGGATGGGGTGGGTCACAACGGCTGGCCAATGGGATGAGACAGTTTGGTGGCTGGGCCAGTGAGACCGCGACGCGTGGAGGTTTCGACGTGTTTGGGTGGTTTTGAGAGGCACGGGTAGCTCGCCCGTGCGTGGCGACAGCCGCCGGAAATAGTAAAATGGAGGCGGAGGGGATCGGGCCAGTGCGTGGGCCTTGGAAGGGCGGACGGACGGATAGAGGGCGCCGGCGTGATGCCTGGAATGGGACCCGTTCGTCAGTGTGACTGGTGATGCGGAAGGGAGCCGCATGCCTCGGCGGATCTGATATTCGCATCTTTTCCGTTTCTTCGATGCCGGCTCAGTCTTATCTCACGGCCAGGCCCTTTGTTTTTTTTTTTATAAATTTCTTATCAACAATAGAATAGAACATAATTGAGGTTCTTTCAGCCACTCAAATTGTAAAGTTCCTTAATAGCTATTTGTGTAAACTTTTATTCACTATCTGCCATTGTTACCAATTTTAAAGGTTAACGGTGTTGAATAAAAAGATAAAACACCAAAATACCCTTGGTTGTAATTTTTTTCAAAGTTTATATGCCAGCTCCATTTTTTGAAGAATATTTGAACAACATAAATATTTGAGCTTAAAATATTATACTATCGTAAATTTTAGTATTGTAAACTTGTGTCGTAATATATCCAAAAATTCGATGTACTCAAAGCCAAGCCCATGGGCTTACGATCTGTGCAACCGTGTGTAGAGCCCCCCACTTTTTAAGAGCTCTAAAATTTTCACTTCTTAAACCTCTTTTTGAACACAAGAGTTTTCCTATTTTTTTAATATTTTTATAGAATTATAAAATCGAACAAATTCCTTTAAAATTCGTTCTAAAGGGAGTCTTAATATCGTTGAATTAGTTTTTCCGGTGGCCCGGCCAGTCGGCAGGTGCCTGCTATTGCATTGATCGCCAAGCCATTTCTCTTTCAATCGATTCATCCGCACTCCAAAGGATGCAGCGTACCCATGCTTCCTCCCATGCGCGATCGGCGATTCGTTCGAACCTGCCGCTGTACCGCACCTGCTCTAGCTCGACGAACCACACTTGCCCCCTGGGCAACTTGTAGGACGAGCTCCAGGCTCCGCGACCTCCACCACCCAATCGAGTCTTCCATTTGCCTTGAACAAGTAGACAGGAACGTCAAACACTGAACAACAGTTGCGTTTTAAGTAGTTTTAATTTACTTTTAAATTCTATTTTAAGATGTAATAGTTTAAATGTTTCATTGTTAAGCTTTGTCTTTTCATCTTTCTTCAGGTGTTCTAAGATTGTTAGATTAAAGCCATATCCCATGTAAATGGATCTACAACAAAATATTGTTTTATTATTTTATTTTAGCGCAAAAAACCATTTCTACTGGCTATTCTAAATTCAGTTTCTACAGGCAATTTTCGATTCTGCTGCTAGCAGTGAGCCTGTAGAAATTTTTATACAATTATCTCAAACTGTATGTTTTTTTTATGAAATATCTTATCGGATATCACTCGACAAAGCGAGGACCAACAATACAACTCAAGCACGATAAAATATAATACAAACGGTTGTTCAAGTTATAAACTAGAGTTTTTATAAGCGCAAAAACATTCGTCTTATTTAAAGACTATTAGGATCTCCTATGTACTACGCACAAGATGACATCGAGCCCATACAATGCATCTTCTAGCGACACACAAAAAACTCAGTGCGGCGAGCAAAGCTCCCAACGGATATAGCCACCCTCAGAGTTCACTCCTGTCAGTTGGTTCAGAGGAGAGAAAGAGAGGCCACTAAAAAACAAAACCACAAAGAGCCACGCTCTGAGCATTCGAATGCTCAGCAAGTCTCACCCGTCAACATGGCTAACTACAGCCGACTCCAAAAAATATGACAAGGTCGACTCACATGAGATAGCTGTTTGCAAAAACCAGCGCTAACAGTGGATCCTTATTTTCAAATTTTAGCAGTAAATTAGGTGCAAAGAAAATAAATTTAATTTACACTATTAACTACTACAATCATGGTTGCTAAACAATTTATAGTAAATATAACCAGCAAACCAAAATACTTTCTTATTTCATTTATTATTTCACTTCTTATCTACGATGTGGCGTACTGAAACAAGTGATACTCGTTACTGTGAGGGGCATCGATTCGAATCGATTTACATCTAGCTAGAGAAACCTGATTACACGACACGTACACCCTTTCAGGAAGTCGTACGTGGCAACCTTTCACACCAATAATACATACTACTGGTCCGATGCTCACCTCTCCCGAGCAGTGGTCCTCTATGCGATAACCGCACCGGGTATATCTATAGTTAGCCCCAAAGCTCTTCCTTCTAATCATCTTCAGAAAAGAGGTTCGGATACGTCCAGTCACTACGCACATTGGGCTATATCAGTTTTCTGGGGCCCATATAGCCAGTATGTAATCAGTACTGTTCAAACTTGCTCAATAAGACTGACAACGGTACGGTCTTTAACCGACACAGACAGGGCTACAACACATTGGCATGCATCTGCAATGGACATATGCCGTGTTAGAACTTACTTCTCTGCCCGAGCAGCTTATTATTTCTTGTGATACACTAAGCCATGCTCATCATTTTCTGTCATACTCTCAAACTCAAGGTAACCACCTATAGCTCGCGAGTGAATGGTCAATCACTCAACTTGTACCGTAACTACAGTAATAAGCCTAGCTCTACATCGAGATATCCGAACCAAATACCATTAACTGAGGAAAGGTGCTATCATGCAAGCTATATTTTCAATCAACTCCTAAAAACTTAATGCACAATACAAAATTCATATACTATATAGTGATAAAATATAAAACAGTTAAAACAGAGTTAATGCATCGGGGCTTGTCTGGGCTTTGCTCAAAGTTTCGTCGAACCCTCCCTCGGCAACTTCGGGTCCTAGACATGAAATGATATGCAACGAATTGAATTATGTTAATTTGTAAAAGTCAAAGATCTGAATTTAAATCATATGCGATGATAGTCTTTTGAAAAATAAAAGTGACCAGACATTTTAGTTATAAAACCCATTTAAAATAGTTTTCATAAAAGTAAAATATAATTTGAGTTTTTCAATAATAACAGGGAGATTATAATCTAATTTTTTGACAAATTTTCAGAATTTAATGAAATCAATTGAATTTATAATGAATTAAACACCATTTAAACACAATAAATTATTTATAAAATTATTTTTTGTTGAAAATAAATATGAAACTTTGCAAAACAAGTAAGTTGGACTAAATAATCGGAAAATTAAATTTTTCCAAATTTAATAATGCCAAGAAAGAATTATAATGCATTAATGAATTATTTTGTGATCTAATTTAAATAAATTATTTTCATGCATAAAATGAAAATTTGTTAGCTTCAAAATATAGTTCTAGATAAAAGTATCCTAACAAAATTTATTTCATAATTTTCTGAATTAGGATGAATTTTCTATGAATTTTAGAACTTGAAAGCATTTTTTAGCAATTGAATAAATCATTTCGCGAAATAAATAAAAAAATCCTGCCCGATGGGCCTGCCACATCGGCCCATGAGGACAGGCCGCAAAGTGGGCCGCCTTAGCTTGGCCCATAATGGGCGACCACAGAGGCCCAGCCGCGCAGGGCGCTCACGCGCGCGCGGCCAACCGGCCCTGCTGCTGGTGCAGACAGCCATGGCGGCGGCCTGCAGGCGCGGCGGCGCGGCTTGCCGGAGCTGCTATCCGGGCCTGAAACTTGGGGTTTCTAGCCTCAGAAGGACCATCGCGTCGCGGGGAGTCCAGTGGAGAGGTTGACGGGTGGAGGAGCTCACCGGAGCTATGCCAGCGGCGAGAGAGACGGCCGAAGAGGGTTTCGGCCAAAGACTGTGCTCGGCACGGATGACGAGAAGCCAAACGGCTTGCACCTACAGCTTTCGCGTGGCACGAGGAAGGACGGCACGGGTGATGTCGGCGTCGGAAAGGGCCGGAAGAGGGGCGTCGCCTGAGGGTCGAGCGGTTCAAGCGGCCGATGCAAACGAAGCTTCAAAATCCTGCGTAACACGGACACGGAATCGGTCGAATAACTGCTTAGGAGTTGCACCCGGTTACGTGCTGCTCAGATTGGGGAAAAGATCGAAGAACCTCACCCGGGAATGCACCGGATTTGGGGAAGAACGGCAGCCTGGCCCAAAGCACAAGACTTGGGGAAAAAATCGAAATTCGTCGAGCTCACAGGGAGAGGAGGCGAGCTGAGGCGTGGGGAACTTCGCGAATGCTCTAGCGCTGCTGTCCAGGGAAGGAGGAGAGCTGGGGTGGCTCGAAGTGGTGGCTCCGCGGTGGCGTCTGAAGGGCGGAGGTGAGGGGCGCCAGTGCACATGCGCGAGAGAGAGGAGAAATGAGAGGAGCGCCGGCCTTTGGACACGGGGGCGATGTCGGGTCCGCGCAATGGTCACGTGTTAGGAATCGTGGCGCGCATGCATGAGGAGAGGGCGCCAGCAGTGGCAGCTGGAGGTTGGGGAAGAGAGTACAGCGAGGCTGACTGGCGGGGCCCGCGGTCTTTTTCCAATTTTCTGATTTTTCATGATTTTCTGCGCAGCATTTTGTTTTGATCCGAAAACAATACTTTCCGAGCTCCGATAAAAATGAAAATTTGCATGGTGGTAGATCATTTCTAGAGGAACAACTTTTATTTTGGGCCCAAGTTCAAATTCCAAATAAAGTTTATTCTATAAAAATTTGAAAACAGGTAATCATTTAAAGGAGAAAAATCCATTTGGGCCTTTTGCCTTTTGAATAAAATTTCACAAAAATTCCTAAAATTCAATTCTTTGCAATATTTTTAATACAAGAATTTTATTTCACAATATTGCTTTTAAACTTTTTGAACTTGCATTTGAAATTTGAATTCAAATTTGAAATTTGAAAATTCACATGAATCGTTTTAATTGTTTTTGAGCTTGGCTCTCAAAATTTTGAATTCGAACAACTCGCTTCTTTATTCAAAACACGAAGTGTTACAATTTCTATACAATTAATATAACATTTCTAGGTTACAAAGAAGCCCCACTTTAGAGTTTCATACAGTTTTTGCCAGCTCGGCCCTGAATGTACTGCTAAGGAAACTTTGACAGAATTTACAAATAGGGGTATTTTGGTCTTTTATCTTTTTTTATTAACACCATTAACCAATGAAATGGATGATAATAGTGGACAGGGAATAAAGTTTGGACAGATGGCTGTTAAGGAAATTCAAAATATTGAGCGGTTGATAAGAAACTCAACTATTTTAGATGGTTGATAAGGAATTTTTCCTTGTTTTCTCTCACTGTTCAATAGCTCTGTTTGTTTCCACTTATAAGCAGTTTATTGGTGCAAATAAATGAGAATTCCACCAAACACATTGCCCATTTCCTCGAGAATCTGATTTTCTAGTAAGCAGCCTTATAGATTTGGGCTACGAGAATTGAAAAGTGAGAATGAACAAAATCTTTGTGGTGGGAACAGTCAGATTTTCTAGTAATGGCTTCTCCCATAAGCGGAAACAAACATAGCCAATATTGTTTTCGATCTGACTGCTGCTTTGGAAGAAATTAAGCAGGAACCAAAGGGCCAAATTTTTGTTGCGACTGAAAACGGACCAATTCTTTTTTAGAGATTTTTACTTGTAAGCTAAAGTTTTTAAAACCTTTTTGTACATTTTAATGCTTCACCTTCAAGTTGTACTACCAAATGATCTAAAAAATGTTGCAATGCAAATACTGTACCCTTGTTCTCTAGGATTAATTTGATACATGCTATTATAATTTTGCAAAATTGAAGATATGCTATCGCGACCAACATGTCATTGACACGACAATGTGTAAGGATCAAGTGACCAAGAAGGGAGGGTTGAATTGAACACTCACCAATTCTAACTTTTTTACACCTTACCGTCAACTAGAGAGCTAGCACTCAATTCTTAGCATACTAGTGATAAGTTAATACTCAAAGAACAACTTAATATGCTAGAGGCTATTAACAAAGAACACTAGAACTAGGCTAAGAATAAATAAGAACAACAACATAGTCTAAAGAGATAACCAAGGATGGGTCTAAGAGCTAGCTAGACAAAGGATAGCAAACAAGGTAAACTAGCTAGAAGCTAAGCAAGGCATCAAAAAACTCCTACACGTGCTAGTTATGATACGAAAGCAATCAAACAAAACACACTAGTATGAGAACCACCATGAGTGAACTAGGAGCAACCTAGCAATACTACTTGTTTGAATAAAAGAGCGAAAGGTAAATGATAACTAGTAAAAAGAGAAGGGAGGCTCAAGATTTTTCCCGAGGTCTCAGAAAGATGGACCCTCTTGGTGTCCCTTCCAAGCGGGGGACCCAAAATCACTCACAAACTTAGCGTCGTCTTTTACAATCTCTTTGGAAACTCAAACACCGACTCTTAACTGGTCTAGGCTACCAAGACCAAGAGTAATAGACAAAGATCACTCCTCTCAAAGCCCCATAAGCTCTAAAAGTGTATGAATGCTCCAATCACTCTCCTACTAGCACCAAAGATCTCTAATTTTGTCTTGTGCTCTCTTCTTGGTGTCTCTTAGCCTCTAACAAATTTGCTCCAGCACTTTAGACCTCAGGCACACTGTAAAACCTCCCTTTCACAGTTTAAATAGGCTCTAAGCCCAGAAACAACCATTGAAATATAATGTCATAAAGCTGTCTGCTTTTGCTAGTCGTTGGACTATCCAGCGACTACTCCACTGGATTGTCCGACGCACCACCGGACTATCCGGTGACTCTGTCTTCTCGCAGACTAGGGAAACACCCTCTCTGAAATCTATTTCATATGACACCTGACTATCCGGTGCATACCTTCCTTAGACCATCCAATGACTCTCACTTTTGGACTTCCAGCAACATCTCTTCTAGACTTCGTCTTTTGGCTCACTGGACTGTCCGGTCATTGCACCACCGGACTATCCGGTGATGTCTTCTCTTCGACCCTAGAGAACACCTCACTCTGGACTAGCTTCTCTTGGCTCACCGGATTGTTTGGTGACTCATCTTCTTCTGCTTTTATCTTCAACTTGACTTTGGCTTAGCCTACTTTGCTGCCTTAGCCATATTTAGTGTTTTTTGAGGTAACTAAGAGCATTCATACCCCTTAACACTTGTAAGACATGAGACGAATGACTTGAACCTTCTTAATAGTATCGGTGATCCTATGGACTCTCTAGCTAGTCTTTAATCTTGCAAAGCTCGGAACTCTTCTTGAGATCATCCTTATCATCCATCGACTAAGCCACCATGTTGTAGAGATTTAGCAGGGTGGGGTCATGAAGCTTACATCCGGTGATCACCTTCATCTTGGGCTCCAAGAACATCCTCTCTATACTCCATCTTCTACTAGTCACAAGACTATCCGGTGACCTCACTGGACTGTTCGGTGATCAACTCCTTTGATGATCCAGTCACTTGCAACCTTCTTTGGAACCTGCAACCTTCATAGTCACCAGACTGTTCGTTGTCCATTCTTCCATTTCTTCAACCCAAAAACTCATCTTTGGAATCCCGCATCCTCCATAGTCACCGAACTGTCCGGTGACCATTTTATCCATTGAAACAATCGATTTAGCTTTCTCTGGAAATACTAAAACTTATAGTCACAGGACTATCCGGTGATATCACAGGTCTGTCCGGTTACCTATTCTGAAGTTGAAACTTCTATTCTTCACTTCCATCTTATTTTCAACTTCTTTCTCTTGCTTCCTCATCTTGTCCTTTGTCACTTCAATGCCATTGGGGACTCCTAGAGCATTCAAACATCCTAACACTCTTGTGACCAAAGAAAAATAACTCAAACCCTCTTAATAGTACCGGTTTCTCCTATGTACTCAAAATCTACATCTAAGACACGCTTGGCTCTAACTCATTCTTAGCCTTGATCCACCTTCAACTACGATGCTCCATCAAGAGTTCAATCACCATATGAGTTGTCAATCATCATTGAGGAAGCCTACATCCAATAAGTTAGTTCATGGTTCTCACTCAATCACTAAAACATTCATACCTTTGGTTTCCAATATTTCAAAGGTCATGAAGCTTACACAATGGTATATTTTTAAACTGGCAAAATTATAATGACATATATCTAGGCTACCCTTCTCTGTTTGGCAGGGTCTTAATGCATTTTAAATTTTTTAGACATACTAAAAATATTAAAAGGAGTTTCTACTCTACTTTAGGATCTCTGTTAGCTGTTGTCATACCTCTTCTAGTTCTTGTGGTTACTATAGTTGTGGCCAACTTTGTAAGTAGAGACTCTAGGGAAGACTTCGTAATATTGTACCATTAATTGTTGTGGAAGTTGGAGTTGATAGCTTGGTCCTGTCATTTTTACTTCTCTCATAGAGAAGGTTTTTCGTGTATATGCTGTCCAACAGACACTACCAGAAAAATCAATTTTCCCGTGTGCTACAAAATATACCCTGTGTTTTTAGGATGATGCGACTGAGCAAGGGATCTAAGAAAGCCTCTTCGTCGAGCCAAGATGGAACAGGTTCTAGGGTCGTATCAAGCTCTTTAGTGGCTCATGTTGCTAGACAACCTATTTCTGATAACAGTCAGGATGAAGTAGAGATAGAAGATGAGGTACCTGAGGAATTATTTTCTCGTGGTCCATCATTACTCCCACAAGCCCCTGCAAGGGAAGAGAACAAGCCTGTCCTTACTCCACAAGGAGATATGTATGTACATGTTGAGAATTAATTTGCACTGCATTTTTTTTTGATAAGGTTGCTACTGATAATTTTTTTGACATGTGTATATATAGACACTGGATTTAAGAAACCATAGAAGGTAGGCTTCCAAATGATATACTAGGCACGATTGTTCGAGATAAATTCCCTGGACTTGTCATCTCTGAAGGTAGAGAGGAGCCTACATTTACATGGAAGCACTACCAGACAGTGCATGATCCCATTATTGATCCACAGAGAAAATTAAATAATCTTCTTGAGTGAGTGTGAGGATCAAGGATACCGAGAAGAGGGTTGAATCAGTGAACTTATAGGACAAAATTTGCTACAAACTGAAACAATGAGACTCAATCACAATGGAAGCAATCTTACACAATTCTAAGTAGGTCAAGACCCCTAACAATGCTAGTGATAAGAGCAACAAGCAAACACTAGCACGATAACCACCAAGAGGAATCAACGAACAATCTATCACTCTACTCAAACGGTAAGTAAAGTGAGAAATAGAGAGTGCTCAGTGATCTTTTCTCGAGGTCTCAGAAGGTAGGCTCCTTCCCCTAATCCTCGTTAGAACACTCCCGTCGGAGTCCCAGTCCCTGCTGTCATTCCCTGAATGATGCTCACAAGGGTACGCTTCACTCTCGAAGTGAAGTCATCGACGGTCCAGCTGTCGCACACAATACTCAAGTGCTAAAGCAAGCCTCCAAGGCTCAGACCTCCCCCTTGGTGTCCTTTTCGAGCGGAAAACCCGAAACCACGTATAAACTTGGCGTCATCTTTCACAATCTCTTTGTAAACTCGAACACGGACTCCTAGCTAGTCTAGGCTACTCAAACTAGGAGTAATAGGCAAAGATCACTCCTTTCAAGCCCCACAAGCTCTAGAAGTGTATGAATCCTCCCTATCACTCTCCTACTAGCATCAAAGATCTCAAATCTTTTCTTGCGCTCTCTTGGTGGTGTCCATTGACCTCTCACAGATTCCTCCAGCAGTTCAGACCTCAGATACTAATGAGGACATCACTCCTTTAAATACACACAACACTTCTCAAATTAGTATTAATAGAACTCATGCACGACAGTTAAGATTAAAGGTGAGCTCGTTCTTAAATACATGTCTTCTTTCCTTTGAGAATAGATTACTACCTAATGACTTTATCATGATTACAAACATTAGGGAGGATCAAGGAAAGAATGGAGGAGGACTTGGAGATGCTGAAGACTCGCAAGGCACATTTGACCCCAAAGGAGATTCAATCCAACTCGAGTCGAGTTGCCCCCGAGTTTCAGGAGGAGTCCGCACTAAAACAGACGCCTAGTTCTTATACGGGATCTGTTTTGGACATTCTAGATATGGATAGAAAGCTAAGAAGACAACCTTTCCAACGACACCAGTCTCATATCCAAACCCGACTGGAGTCATCGAGAATTGTTAAAACAAAATGACGTCCACAATTTGCTCTGGTGCTGCGACAATATCTTTTGGCCTTTCGGCCGTGTGTCTTTCTAAGCTCCATTAGTGTTAGGGTTTGCCCCTAAGGTCGTCTTAAACTCTATATAATCAATAGCTGCAGTCATTAGGGAGAGATTTTCATTAGTTGTCATCTGTTATCAAATAGTTTCGCTGTTTGACGGTTTGTTGGTTTTTCAACTTCTTGATTTAATTTAGATTTTGCAATTGAGTTGTGTTCTTTCTTGTTCTTGTGTTCTTCGATTCGCATGCCTGGGATTAGCATTTTTGACGAGGTCAATCGTGTGTGCACGATTGATAACCAAATAAGAAGTGGTGCTGCGATTGCGGGGTTCGAATCGTATAGATTTGAGGCCGAATCGATTGTTGTCGCATCTTCATCAAATCGAGAGTTACCACTACCTGACCGAAGATCAAAAACCATGTACACATCAGGCACGCTTGAGAACGTCTCCCTCCACGATTTAAATAGGCTCTAACCCTAGAAACAACCGTTGGAATGTGGTGTCATAAAGCTGACAGCTTTATTCAATCATCGAACTGTCCAGTGACTGCTCCCATTGGATTGTTCGGTGATGTCTTCTAGTAGACCAAGAAAACACTCTCTTTGGAATCTATTCCATGTGATATCGGACTGTTTGGTGCATACATTTACCGGACTATCCGGTGACCTTCTCTTTTGGACTTCTAGATACACTTCTTCTGGACTTCAACTCCTGGCTCATCGGATTGTCTGATCACTGCACCATCGAACTGTCTGGTGACTGCTCCACCTCCATTTCAAAGAGCACCTCTCTTTGGACCGGCTCCTTTAGAGCTCACCAAACTGTTCGATGACTGCATCTGTAGCTGTACTTGAGCTTCGGTCTTCGACTTCGCTTCCTCTGCCATCTAGTGCTTTTTGAGGTATCTAAGGAGCATTCACATCCTCTAACACTGTATGATAGGAGACAAATGCCTTGACCCCCCCTTAATAGTACCTGCATTTCTATAGACTCTTTTGCTAGTCCTTAGCCATGGTCCTCCAACACCTAGAAACTCCTCTTCGTGGGATCATCTTTTGTCATCCATCGAGGAAACCCACCATGTTGTACAGATTAGCGGGGTGGAACCAACAATCACAACCGTTACCTATGGTGTTTATTCAATCATCAAAATCAATTCATGCCTTTTAGAAGGTCGTGAAGCTTACAATCTCTCCCTTTTTGATGATTGATGACAACCACAGTACTCACAACAAAATTTCAAATGAGATGATATAAGATAAAAAAGGAAACACATCTCGAAGAAATATTTACCCTCTTATCTTGATGACTTCCCTAGAAATTTGCATGAGTTCTCCCCTTTGTCTTCCTTTGGAAACGATCTCTCTCCTATTGCGAGGACTCTCTCTCTCCCCCCTTTTTCATCTAATCATACAAAAAGATGGCATCGAGGAAGCATATAGGGAAGAGAGACGCTAGAAAGATAGAGATTAGTGCATGAAAGATATAAACAGAAGCGCAACACACTAGAGAACCTTGATGAGTCTCCCTAGAAATTTGGATGAGTGCTCCCCCTGTGTCTCCCTTTGAAAACAATCTCTCTCCTGTTGCGAGGACTCTCTCTCCCCCTTTGTTATCTAATCATACAAAAAGATGGCATCGAAAAAGCATACAGAGAAGATAGACGCTGGAAAGACAAAGGTTAGTGCATGAAAGATATAAATGTGTAACACACTAGAGAACCTGCAAGACAATCACAATACAGAGAGCCATACACATTAGAAGCCACAGGGTAAGTTCAGAAACCAAGTGCATTCCAATGAGCTAAAAGATCAAATAAAATACAAGCTCATCAAAATGTCGTAGAAGAGCCAAGAAATCCATCAAACAAAAGATCCAGAGCCCTATCTACCCATCCACAGCCTCCCCCTAGACAGCTAGCCTCTCAAGCGATACAACCACATAGCACACTCCCGACACTCTAGACCTATGAAAGATCTAATCCTCTACAAGCGTGGCTAGAGGATCGGATGCAGTGACTGTAGGTGGCTGCTCCTCTACTGCTGGCTCTGTTGCTGCTACTGACTCATCTCTCGACTGCTCAGGGTCATTGAAAGCGCTCAAACCAGAGGATGAAGTCAGGGAAGGCTTGTTACCATCAACTGAAGTTGGCTGATCTGCACTGGCAAGGGCCTGAGCTGCCTCCTCTGTAGAGTATTTGGCCTCGAACAAGATAGCTACATTTTACACACTTGGCTGCTTGACTGTGATGGCTGTGGGCTCTGCCTCTAAAACCTCTGGCGGTGGCTTTGTCAACTAACTCAGCAGTGGTAGCCTCGAAACGATAGAACTCTCGGAGCAAGCGGAGAACTACAAACTGTTGTCCCTATCTCTAATGCCGGCACTGAAACTCTAGGCTCAGCTGACATTAGAAGTGGCCACATAGAGAACGAGTAAACCGAAGAGAACTGAGAAGAAGTCACTAGCGCATTGGCTCCTCTAATAGTCGCTGCTGTGCTGGCTGCTCCAAAGGGTACAAACGGTGATAACAGAGCTAAGAGCAATGTACTATAGCTGGGCTGTTGCTGTTGAAGCTGTGCTGTAAATGCAGGCACTGACGAATATTACGACCGGGGAACTGTCGGCTGTAGCTGCATGGGCAGAGGACCCAATAGCGTGGTCATCGGAAACGAAGGCAATGGTGGCATACCGATCCCTTAGAGATAAGATGCAATAGCTCCAAACCTGATAGACATATAAAATATGGCTGCTGCCATCTCCAACTGAGTCCGTTACGACCGCTCATAGAATTCTCTATCCTACCATCTCCTCTCCTCTGCTAGCTCTCTCTCAATCCGAAGCTTCTCCTCAATCTGGAGGCGCTCAAGTTGGATCCTCTCCTCGAACTCGGCCCTCTCTCGTTGAATCTACTCATCCTGCTCTTGCCTAAATCTCCTCTGCTCAACCTGCTCTGCCTGAATAGCATTCAATCTGGCAGCTAGTGCAGGGTCAAGTGTGGTACAAGAAGTAGGATTCTCAGCCTGAACTGGAGCCTCAGTGCTTCCAATCCCCGGCTATGCTCCCTTCGGAGCCTCAGTCTCAAGCTCAAGCTCCTCAGAGGCTGTGGTTTCCTCTCCAGGGGTACTCTGAGAAGCTGACACGCAAAGGACCCTGGAGTCGGATAGCTCAACTGGACTGAAGGTAGTGGTAACCTCTGACAAAGCTGCATAATTCTCCTTAGTCATAACTCTAGCTCTCCTCAGCGACAGACATATGTAGGGGGCAAAAAGTAACCGTCGGGTGCCAATCCCCTCATAGATTATGTCCTCCATCTGTGCAAGCAGCAAATCTGTTAGATCAAACTCCTCATGCCTCGGCAAGTAACAGAGCAACCACTGATGTAGAATGATGACTCGCTCTCTATAGCCAGCTCTAGGGGCTATTGTCCTGCCCAACAACCCTCTCAAAACTCGTGACTCATGTGTAAGCCTCAGAGGGTGCCTAGAGTAATGCTCCCCATGTGGTGATGGGTACGTAATACTCAATCTCTCATTGCTTGGCTTCATCCCACCAAATGGACGATATGGTGGCAAGAAATCCAGATGAGCCCGAGCGTGGATCCGTGTCTCAGAAGATACAAACTCTAGAGCTGCAATGACAAGACAAGACCTATCGGGAGAGATCCACAATGAGGCATAGAACTCCAGCATAACCTCCTCACTATACCTCAATGGCTGGGTGACCAACTCTGTCAATCTTAAAAGATATGCAATGTGCTCCTCCATATCTGTCTCAGCTCCTCTGCTCAGTGCCTCAAAGGAACATTGGTGATGTGTAGCAAGCACTGAGCTCTTGCCCTTAATGGCAAGCTATCGTCGGAGAGCTTAAAAAATCCTCCGCTGAAGTACTGTCCAAAATTGACCAACATCGGCATGATGTTCGGCGGGGACCCAAACTGTGAAATCCACTCTTCTCTTGGCCTTCATGGCCGGGCCCTTGACCTTCAGCAGGTTAACCTCCTCCTCAGCAATCCTGACCATGACCCACGCGAGCTCTCTCGGCTCTACTGGTGCACACACTGCAAACCCCAGTCCTCAAATGAGGGCATATCTGTGACCTCGGTTGTGACGCTCTCCGGGCTGCCTCTCCCTTCGCGGTTCTCGACTATCGACTGGCAAGAGCTCTCTGCAGCTACACCTCAGCTACCAAAGGGGCAGTCGTCACTCTTTGACGGGTCGACCTCCTCAGCTCCCCTGGCTTTCTGCACCAACTATCCTCAAAACACCAAACCTCGTGTGTGGAGGCATATCCACCTCTGCTACTGCCAGAGCTCTATCCCACTCAGGGTCACCTGTTCTCTGCTTCTTTTCTTCTTCTCAGGCTCTACGGCCTTTTCCTTTCTCCTCTGCAGAAGCTCTCTGTCGACCCATACTGTTAACTGTCACTGAAAGACTCACGCTAAAAGCACAACTGACCAGCTGATCTCACAAGATAGGATTAAGAGCTTGGCTCTTAACCCATTCAAGATAGATCTGGACTGCTGCTGAGAACTCTGACACTGTCACTGTCCGCTTTCCTGAACCACTGTCACAAACTGTCACTGCACCACATAGGAATAAGTTATAGGTTGTAAGCACATAGGTGAGCGACACAAAGATATTCTAGCGGTGGAACAATGACTTATCACCGATCAAAAAAAGCAAGAAGGATCAACGGTGATATCGACGGAATAATGCCACAATTCAAATAATAAGCAATGCATCCAAATTGTGACACTAGCAACAGAAGGACTCAATGCCATATCAAAATATGCAAGGTATAACCTCAGTATGGCACTAAGTACGGTAATTGTCAATTAATTACGTCAATTGGCAATAAAAGATTAAACTTTTATCAAACTCTACCAGTTTTTGCAATCAATTGACTCTAGGGAATGCGGGGCATTATCAATGAAACCGAGATGATAGATTCAATACCCCGGAGAGGAAGTGCCGAAAGCCGCTGGAAAAACATGCCAGAAGCATGTCGATCGTCTCAACTCAAAAACCCTACTGAGGGTTTTAGCACTCTTGCGAGCTAAGACAAACTAGGCGTGCGCAAGGTCGTGAGCAAGAGGCGGCGCGAAGACAACATGATGACGGTGGTGGTGCTCGGTACGACAACAGCACTGGGCGGCGACGGCGCGTCGACACAGGGGCAGCAGCCGACGGATAAGGGCGGCGCGAGCTAGGGCAGGGCAATGCGCACGTGTGTGAGGGGTGCGAGCTACCGGTGGCCACGGTGGCCGGTGAGCAGAGGCGCGACAGAGCTCGGAGGCGCGGGGCGGGTCACGACGGCGACGGCGACGACAAAGGCGTCGGCGATTGTCGGTGGCGGCAATGGCAGAAGAGTCGGCAGGAGCACGGGTTTAATGAGGAAATCGAGAACCCACGTGCGGATAGGTTAAAAACTAATCAATGATCGAGGTTTGAAACAAGGAAACAGATGGCCAAGATTTTGCTGAAAGAACCGATCACCGGACTGTCCGGTCTTGCAAGTTTGTCCGATGACTCCAAAATGCCGGTCTATCCTGTGTCTTTCGAAAACCAATTCTAAAGAAGAACCCACTTCATCTTTCAGTCACCAGATTGTCCGATGAACATGCCGGATTGTCCGGTGTCTGTTCGATTTTGCAAAGTGACTGATCACAAAGATATAGTCACCGGACTATTCGGTGAAAGCACCAGAATGTCCGGTGACCTCAACGAATTGCAAAATCAAGTAATTCCTTTCTATAATTCAAGTGTCCTCACGAAATAACCAAATAAACACCACACTTGTCTATAAAGAGAACTCTCAAACACTCCTATGTAAATAGATAACCCTCAAAGGGTTTATAGTTTTCACAAAAACGCAATAAGATCGAGCAATAAAACCCAAGCGAGAAAGCGCCAAAAAAGAAATGTATGAACCCATGTTCACGGTTCGCGTAAGTGAAAGTCTTAGAGACCGTTAGACTCAGGGTTCAATGGCATGAAGCGCATAATTGCTTTGGTTACTCTTTGTGGAGTATGTGAATCGATATGGACAATGTAGTCACTTTTTTCATATAGTAACACGCCTCCTTCATGGTTCCTATATACAATGCATGGCAACAACATTGTAGCTAATGCATTAAATTTAAATATGCCATATCGATGCAAGCAAATTAAGGAACATTGCATAAAGAATCCTACCCAGTGCCAAGTTTGACCCATCTCAAGCTTATTCACCATATACCCGCCACTTTGTTTTAAGATAGCCAAACCACCTTCTCAAGCTCTTGCCCCATACATATAGATATCTCAAGGTGGTTAGGCACCGATCTAATTTTTTGTTCTTTTTTTATCTTTTTACACATGATGCATGATAGTGCAAACATCTAGTCCACGAAAGAGTCTTATCTACCACGCAAGACAAGAAAAGAAACCTACTCTACTAAGTACAAGAGAAAACCTCTTTGAAGAGTACATTGGTGTTGTAGCTCGATCACACATGGTGGAATTCAAGAATCTTTAATTTGCTTCACGGTCCACCATCTTGGTCTCTTCTCTTCTTCTTGGGAACCGAAGAGAGTTTAGACTTTCTCTCTCGGTCCACGATCACCTTAGGGAACCATATCTTCTTAATTGTGTCATTTGGTGGTCCGAGTGGCTTGGCTTTCACATTTCCATCTTTGGTCCTAAATAGCTTGTAATGCACATCTTCATGGAAAAGGTTAGCGTTAGACATAATCATAGGCTCTCTCACCTTGAGACAATTCTTGGAGCAGTGACCATTAAGGCTACACTTCTCACAATAATAGTCATTTGCCATTAGTGGGACTATCCAAGCGGGGATCTCATCTTTGTTGCCAATGATGTTGATAGAGGAAGGATATGATCCTAAGCCCATGTGGTTGTGGTTGTTGACGAGATTCTTGCTTAGAATTTCTTTTTATATTTGCGTTCCTCTAGTAAGCCGCTCAAAAGCATCCATCACGGTCTCTCTCTACTCCTTGAGCTTCGTATATTCATTCAAAATAGATGGCTCAAAAATAGTATTCTCCTTGGAGAGGGTTAGATTACAAGAAGTAGAAGCTTCATTTAAATGCTTAGGAGAGTTTAAGGGAGAGTCAAGATCAAGAGCCTTATGGGTGAGGACCAATGCCTTATGCTTCTCACTTAGCTCTACATGCTTCTCTTTAAGATACTCATAAGACTCACGTAGAACACCATGAGAGTGCTTTAGGGCATTGAATTCACTCTCAAGCTCCCGAACTCGAAATACTGCTACTTTATGCTGCTTGGTCACCACCTCAATCTTTTTGGTCTTCTTGATGACGGCCTTCTCAAAAAAGAGGACTAAATCATTGTAGCTAGATCCATCATCTTCATCTTCATAGTCCTCTTCATCATCAAGATCATCATCTTCATCCACATAGCCCTCACAACTTCAGGCCATCAAGCAAAAAGGTGGTGGTGGTAGCTCATTGGTGGAGCTTGTCGTAGCAATACCTGTGAGCTGTTCTTCGCTAGAAGAGGAAGAGTCCGAGTCATCATCATTGGTGAGCCACTCACTAACAATGTAGGCTTTGTGCGGGGACTTCTTCTCCTTACTCTTGCTCTTCTCTTTGACGAAGAACTTCTTCTTAAATTTTCTCTTGGGCTTGTGTTCTTGGTCCTCACTCTCACTAGTAGCTTCCTTCTTGCTCTCTTTCTTGAGCTTGGGACACTCCTTAGCGAAATAGTCTTTCTCACCACAATTGAAGCATCCGGAGTTCCTCTTAGCGAATGAAGGTCTTTCCTTGCAAAATAACTTCTTCATCAAGAGCGAAGGTCCTCATTGTCACTCTCATCACTCTCATCCTTCTCCACTTTTTTCTTCTTATTGTTCTTGCAATTGGGAGATTCTTCAATTTGAAGGGCAAGATTTTTGGGCAACTGAGTGTCGGTGGAGGTGCCCAACATATATCCGTCATAGGTCATGACCTTGCCAAGCATGAAGTCCACGTAGAGAGTAGCCAAGTTGGCTTGAAAGAGACACGTGACGATGGATTTGTAACTTGGTGGCAACATCCTCAAGAACTTCCGCATGATCTCAATATTATCAATTTTTTCTTGAGACCCAAGGCGTTGATTTCTTCCACCACTATATGTAAGTGAGAATAAACATCGTTAGCTTTTTCATGTGGTAGAATGGTGATTGAATCATATTTGTTCTTAAGAACATAGTAATACTCTTTCTTGGCCTCGGCGGAGCACTCATGGATGTTTTGCAATTGCAACCAATTCTCATGCACGGTGGATGATGCACTGATTCTAGAAAAGACATTTTTTGAAATGCATCCGAATATGGCATTTTTGGCCTTAGCATTGAACTTAATAAAGAGAGGATCAAGTCTCTCATTCTCATACGTAGCATTTTGGGTCACAAGCCACGCTTTTCCATCGATTGACTCAAGATAAGCTTGCATGCGAGCCTTACAACAAGAGTAACTGTCCCCATCAAACATGGGCGGACTCTCCATCCTGTTCGGCAATCTTACTCAAGGCGGTGAAGCCTAAAAAGTGAGCATTTGGCTTTGATATCACTTGTAAAGATCAAGAACACCGAGAAGGGGGGTTGAATCGGTGGACTTATAGGACAAAATTCACTACAAACTTAAACAATGAGACTCAATCACAACGGAAGCAATCATATGCAATTCTAGTAGGCCAAGACCCCTAACAATGCTAGTGATAAGATAAGAGCAACAAGCAAACACTAGCACGATAGTCACCAAGAGAAATCAAAGAACAACCTATCACTTTACTCAAACGGTAAGTAAAGAGAGAGAGATAGAGAGTGCTCAGTGATTTTTTCTAAGGTCTTGAAAGGTAGGCGTCTTCCCCTAATTCTCGTTGGACACTCCCATCGGAGTCCTAGTTCTTCCCGTCATTCTCGAAACGATGCTAGCTTCACTCTCGGAGTGAAGTCACCGGCGATCAGGCTGTCGCACATAATACCCAAGCGCTAGAGCAAGCTTCCAAGGCTCAGACGCTCTCGCTTAGTGTCCTTTTCGAGAGAGATACCCAAAACCGCGTACAAACTTGGTGTCATCTTTCACAATTTGGAAGCTCGAACACTGACTCCTAGCCAGTTTAGCTTGCCCACACCAAGAATAATAGGCAAAGATCACTCCTCTCAAGCCCACAAGCTCTTGAAGTGTTTGAATTTTCTCTATCACTCTTCAACTAGCATCAAAGATCTCAAATCTTGTCTTGTGGTCTCTTGGTGGTGTTCCTTAGCCTCTCACAGGTTTCCTCCAGAAGTTCAGATCTCAGGAACGCTTGAGAACATCCCTCTTCACGGTTTAAATAGGCTTCAAGCCTAGAAACAACCGTTGAAATATGATGTGATAAAGCTAATTGCTTTATCCAATCACCAGAATGTCAGGTGACTTCTTCTACTGGACAGTCCAGTGATGTCTTCTCTCTGTAATCTATTCTATGTGACAACGGACTGTCCGGTGCATACCTTCACCAGACTATCTCGTGACACCTCTTTTGGACTTCAGCTCCTAGCTCACTGGACTGTTTGATGACTGCTCCACCTCAACTTCAGAGAGCACCTCTCTCTGTACTAGCTCCTCCAGGGCTCACCGGACTATCCGGTGACTGCATCTTCAGCTGGACTTGAGCTTCGGTCTTTGACTTCGCTTCCTCTGCCATCTTCAGTGCTTTCTGAGGTATCTAAAGAGTATTCACACCCTCTAACACTTGTATGACAAGAGACGAATGACTTGACCCCCTTAATAGTACCGACGTTTTTATAGACTCTTTAACTAGTCTTTAGCCTTGGTCCTCTAACGTCCAAAAACTTCTCTTCTTGGAATCTTTCTTTGTCATTCATCGAAGGAAACCCACTATGTTGTAGAGATTAGTGGGGTGAAACCTATAATCACAACCGTTACCTCTGGTGTTCATTCAATCACCAAAATTAATTCATACCTTTTAGGAGGTCATGAAGCTTACAGAGTGGAAGAAGATTTCTAGGTAAAATTAGTACAAAGTATCATCCAAACATTCTTGTGCATTGTCTCACCATCATTATAATTTTTCTATTTACAGCTCTATTTTAGGTGGGCAGAAAATACAGAGCATCAGGCCAGAACGACCTTGATCAGCCAATCGGAGAGGAAGCTGGTCTTCTAGGCAAATTTCTTGGCATGGTCGCTAGGAATGGTTGTTTGTGTAGCTTGAGCTACAGAGATTGGAGACTGCTAATAGGCAAGAAAGAAAAAAATACGAATGAACAAAAAAATAAGATGGATATACTAAAACAAGTGAAGGTACATCCTTAAACTTTTGTGCCACCTTTTAAATTTCATCTACTTGTCTTACTATTATGATTATTATTATTATAATTAATATTATTGTTATTTTTTACATTGTATTGTTTTCATTGCTATACAGATGAGATTCCTTTACCCTTCTCGCATGGAAAAGTGCATACTGCGAACTATTGGAGAGAGATGGAGGCAGCATAAGTCAAATTTGAAGGCACTCTATTTTGATGCGACTAAAAGTGTGGATGTTAACTGCAGCAATTCTTCACAAGATGTGATTAAGGATCAGTGGATTGCGCTTGTAAATAATTGGATGACCTCTAAGGCAAAGGTGCATGGATACACATTGGTTTTATATATCATGTACGTGCATTTATATTAGAATCCAAAAATTCAATATATATTTTATTTATGATAGGAAATAAGTGAGACAAATAGGAAAAATTGCGCAAAGAAGAAATCAACGCATACAGCTGAAACAAAAAGCTTTGCTCGAAACTGTGAAGAGATGGTAAGCTATGTCTAGTTACAGTTATGTGCATCTCTTTTCCACTTGATATATGTTGATTATTTAGTCCTTGATATTCAATCTTATGTTCAACAGAGGCAAAGTGACCCTGAAAAAAAAGCACCTCACAGAGCCGTTTTGTTCATCCCTACGCACCAGCCCAAAAATGACAGGAATAATCATGTGTTATTTAATCATAATGGTCACTATTTGATTATCAGCATTGATATTTCATAAATTAAAATTTCATAAATTTTTTAATTTACAACATTATTATATCCAGGGTGAACTGAAGAAACTTTTGGAAGAGCAGCCAGATTTAGCAGACAGCAGTCAGGGGAAGGTTGCTTGGAGAGGAGATGCATACTCCTTCTGTCCCAAATTTTAAATTATTCCAAGTCCAACCGTTATAATTCATTCTCACTTCCCAATACACTTTATTTTCAATACTTCTTTATCTCTATCACTTTTCTTCTCGTTTTGAGTGCATTCCATCTTTTCTACTCTTTTTAATTCCTAGGCTCAAACTTAGAATGATATTATAGGCCTTGTTTGGTACAGGTGAAAATTGTTTAACAAGCAGCTTATTTTCATAGCTGATGAAAAGTAGTTAAAAAATAAGTTGATGTTTAGTTCATTCTGATAAACTGCTGAACTAATAAGCTGTAAAATAAATTTGCCGTTTGGTACAACTTTTGCTTTTTTCTGTGAATAAATTGAAAATAAGTTGTGCCAAATAGAGCCATAAATTGGGACAGAGAGAGCACTTAGAACATGTGAAAAGAATAAAACTGAGCTGAGCAGCCAAGCTTAGGGGTGATAAAAGGGCTCAGCCCGTGGATTATTTCATAAATTAGTTCGATCTTTATTAAATTTTAGTTAAAAATGAATAAAAATTTGATTTTATCCTAATCCGATTCCCTAATCCGATTCAACTTTCATTATCTTATTATCTTTAGTTTATTTTCTTCGACCTGTTTTCACACTAGGCAAACTCAGCCATCAAACCTCCGTCCTGAACTCGAATCCTTCACTGTTAGATTGAGTTATTAGCAATGAGAGACTTTACAGCTCCAGTGGGCAGGGCTCGGGTGAAAACAGATGCTAACGGGACGAGTTACGGCACTGGCTAAGGGTGTTTGACGCATTTTGATGTGTACGTGGTTCTCGATCTTTCGTCAGGTCGTGATAACTCTCGATTTGATGAAGATGGGACACACAATCGATTCGACCTCAAATCAACAAGATTCGAACCCCACAATCGCAGCACCATCTCCTCTAATTATCAACTGTGCACACATGATTGACCTCGCCAAGAATGCTAATCTCAGCCTGCGAATCGAAGAACACAAGCAAAAATAAAGAAAAACACAACTCAATTGAGAAATCTAAATTAAATCACGAAGTTAAAAAACCAACAAACTGTCAAATGATAAAACTATTTATAACAGATGAAAATTAATCAAAACATATCTTTAATTATGACAGCTACTGTTTATATAGAGGTTGGAACCTCATTAGGGGAAAACCCTAATACTAAAAGGCATAGAAAAGATACACGGCTCAAAGGCCAAAAGATAGTGTCGCAGCACCTTAACAGATTCTAGACATCATATTGTTTCAGCAATTTTCGGAGATCTAAAAAATATTTTCAGACGGGATTAGATCCGTTAAAAAGCTTATCTATTTATATTTTCATCCATATCTAGAAACTGAGCTCTTATGAGACCGGGGCATCCGTTTTAATGCAGGCTGCTCCTGGAGTCCGAATCAGACTCAAACCTGAGTTGTTTTGGATCTCCAAGTCCTTATTCATGCTTTACTTGACCATCTCCAAGTCCTTCTTCATGCTTTACTTGACATTCTTCAATGTTTCTAATTATGATAAAGTTATTAGACAGTAATCTATTCTCAAAAAAAGAAAGACATGTATTTAGGAGCAAGCTCACCTCTAATCTCAACTGTCGTGCGTGAGTTTTATCAATACTAATTTGAGAAGTGTTGTGAGTGATGTCCTCATCACGGTTGCCATGCTGGCGTGACGAAAAGGACCAAAATTTCACCGGCCAATAAAACACATCCGGCGAACCTCACAGCGGGGCCCTATGTATATATATATATTACAAAAGGGTCTAATGTATTGATAAAACAAATAAATATTAGAGCATAAATAAAAAATGAATTTTTAACAGTTTTCAATATTTCAATAAAAATTCTTATATTAAAACAGAGTTCATGTTATTACCTTAATCACAAAAGAAAACTCCTTCGCGCATTCCTTGCTGCAAAATAATTGATAATAGTATCAAGATCAATGTTATCTAAGATGTTCCTCTCAAGACTACATGTAGCCAAGCCATTCAATCTTTCTTGTGACATAGTTGACCTCAAATAATTCTTCAATAACTTAAGTTTTGAGAAACTTCTTTCAGCTGATGCCATAGTCACAGGAACATCAAGAGGATCCGATAGGCAATTGAAACATTTGGGTAGCAGCTTGAAGCCATAACAAACTCAAAAATCTCTTGTGCTGACATCATTCGTTCCGGTAAGCTCACTTGCAGTACTTTTAATTCTGAGAAAAAATCATTCAAGTCCACATCCGATGAGCTTCCATGAGTAAAAGTTTGCACAAAATTAGCGCAATATTTTCTAAGCTCATTATCATCTTGTGACTTCAAATTTTTTGAGTTGAACAAGAAACAAATACATTTTCAAATGCATTCAGTTGCTCAAAGCGAGTAGTTAGTGAAGCAATTGCCATGTCAACTATGACTAAGAAATAATTAACTTTGAAGGATTCTGTAGCTGTTTGTTGTTCTACAGTTTGGTCATCAACACTTGTACCTTCATCAAAATGTTTCTTTCTAGTAGGACGCTGTCTTATAGGAAAATTCGGCTCTACACCCATTTCAACTGCAATGGATTTTGCAATATTTATACTTGCAGTGAAGCCTTCATTTCTGTAGCCCTTAAAATATGAGATAACACCTTGAATTTGTTTTAGAGCATCATCCATGCATACAATATTGGATTGCAGTTTCTTACTCACCATATTAATAGAAAATAAAATGTCATGCCATATAACCATACCAATTAAAAATTTAAAACTCTCAAGTGCAGTCACCAAACCTTGAGCATCACTTACTGCATTAGCATCATGGTCATCATAAGCTGATTTCTCTAATTCCTTCAAAGCTGATCGTATCTGAGGAGCTTGATACCGAATAGCTCTAATACTTTTTATCCGAATTTCTCATCTAGTATTGGACAAGTACTTGACTGTAAAATTTAGGACATTATCAAGCAAAATTTTCCATCTTTTAGTAGAACGTGAAAACAATGCATATATCCGTTGGATAACACCGAAGAATGAAATAGCTATGCGGCAAGATTGTGCCATGTTAGAGAGTGTAAGATTCAAGCTATGACAAGCACATGGCATATATAATGCTCTTGGATTAATTTCAAGCAAACGTTTTTTAACACCTTGATGTTTTCCCTTTATATTTGAACTATTGTCATAACCTTGACCTCTCACATCAGCAACATCCAAATCAAAGGAGCCTAATGCATCAATCAATTCATTGAAAAGCCCCAATCCTGATGTGTCATCCACTTTCAAGAACTGTAAAAAGAACTCCTCTACTTTGGGAGTGTTACTTGACATATTGACACAACGCACAATTAGTGTCATCTGTTCTTCATGGCTCACATCTGGAGTACAATCCAATATAACAGAAAAATATTTAGCCATCTTAATAACTTTTCAAATTGAATCTCTCACTGCAGTAGCAAGAAGAGAAATTAACTCATTCTGAATATTGTGCCAAGATAATGATGGTGAATCTCAATGTTTATAATTCGCCTAATCTGTTCTTGCATCACCGGATCAAATTCTGCAATCATTTCAATGGTCCCCAAAAAGTTACCATTATTATCTTGATATACTTTTTCATTTGATCCACGAAAAGGAAAATTATATTTACCAAGAAACCTTGCAACAGCAACTATTCTTATTAAAACTTGCCTCCATCACTCTTTTTCTTTTAAAATTTCCCTCTGCAGCTCATCATCTATGGTCTGATTTTTTTTAATCTCAACCTAACTTCATTTCAGGTGTTCATGTTTGCTATATGCTCAACACTGTTCTCATGTGTTCT
>BCLG01000541.1:92058-104117 GCA_001602295.1 Zoysia matrella
AGAAGAGACCTTTTACGGCTCTTTCTTCTGGCGTATGGAGTACTTTTCAACGTAGGAGGCAAAGGCAAATTACTACTCCCAATCACAGTTATAAATCATTTTAACATTCAAATTTTATTCTTAAATATATATCATTCTCACTTTTCAATACACATTTCTCTTTTTTCAACATATTTTCTTTCTTTCTAATAAATGTCTATCTCTATCTTTTTCCTCTTCATTTTTCGTACTTCTCTTTAATTCTCGTGCCCAAAGCTAAAATAACTTATATTTGTGAACGAAGCATGTATGTTTCAGAGAGCTATTTTTTAGTTAGGGCCTCTTTGGCAGAGCACCCAGCTCTTGATTCTCAGTCAAAATCAAGAGAGCTTTGTCAAACATTATTTTTTTCAGAAAAAATAATTTTTGTTTGATTTTATGAAGTGATTCTCTAAAATAAATTAAAAGCTAGGAGCTGAAAAAAATAGCTTTTTCTGATTCTGTAAAGTGATTCTCTGTTTTAATAAAAGTTTATCATAGAAAATTAAAAAAAATCACTTTCAAACGGAATCACTTTTCAACGTAGGAGGGAAAGCCAAATAACTCCTCCCTTCGTTCACTTATTTTATATTCGAATTTTGTTTTTAAATATATATCATTATCATTTTTCAATACATATTTCTCTTTTTCTAACACACTTTCTTTTTTTAATAAATCTCTATTTTTATCTTTTTTCTCCTCGTTTTTTACGCATCATACTTTTTTACTTCTTTTTAATTTTCGTGCCCAGAGCTAAAATAACTTATATTTGTGAACGGAGAAAGTATGTTTTGAAGAGCACCCAGCTCTTCATTCTCAGTCAGAATCAGAGCAGCTTTGTCAAACACTATTTTTTTAAAAGAAGTGATTTTTTCTGATTCTGTGAAGTGATTCTCTAAAATAAATTAAAGGCTAGAAGCTTAAAAAAATATAGCTTCTTCTAATTCTGTAAAGTGATTCTTTGTTTTAATTTTAAAAGTTTATCATAGAGAGTTAAAGAGAATCATGTACAGAATCACTTTAGAGCAGAGAGCTCTTGCAAGGGGTCCTTATTCTGTCACGGACAAGAGATTCAAAGTGACTAAGGAACAATTTTACAGAACCTTTACATCATTAGACTATTTCTTATGGTGTTTTATTCCTGTTTCTGAACACGACAAGAACTTTTTTTTAAGTCTCATTTCTTTGGACATGTACAGGAAGTGTCACTGAAGATGTATAAATTTATTTGTTAAACATACATGGTTATTTGTTTTAAAATGCTTGAGTTATTGCTAATGTGCCCACGTTGGATCTTATTAAATCACGTTGCTTACCCTTTCAAAATGTTGCAGAATGCTAGCTACTCAAAGTTTATTTAAATTTGATTAAATGCTGTCAAAATTTTATCTTAAAATTTTGCCAAAATGCTTTTAAATTAGCATCTCAAAAAAATCATATTAGGGTCAAATGATCAGAAACATGTACAAAAGTAAGGTCAAATGAGTAAGGGTATACTTGACTTTTTAATTATAATTTCACACCGTCAACTAAACATAACGGAAATAGGGTCATGTTCTATGTTCGTTTTTGAAAAACAAAGTCAAATTGGCAAAGTTAGAAAAATAAAGTCAAATTGGCTATTTCCCTTTGAAAGAGGGTCAAAAAAGTAATTGCCCCATAACTAAACCAATTAAGAAGTGGTAGCGTAGCGTGTTCCCTCGGATCCGGTTCCCTTTCCCTTTTTTAGTTTTTAATCAGCATAAAACAATTTTTTTTGACAATTTAAGACTCGATTCGTGGGGTTTCGACAATTTGACACACTAGTGTAAATGACACATAGGACCACCTATATGGATGACAATGAACTAGTGTATCAAATTATCGAAAAGCCCCACGAATCGAGCCCTAAATTGTTAAAAAGCTCGCATAAAACTGCACATCAAGCAATAGAGAATAAACAATTTGCCTCGCTTTACAAGAAAATTATTCAGGTGCCTTGGTGTAACACATTAAGTACTGGTAGTTTCAGAAACAAAAGAAATGTGAGCATTGTATTATTCCATTAGAGTGAACGTTGCACAAATTTGAAATCAGTCTTCACATCAGTACATCCGATGCTTCTCCCTTTACAAAGGCTTGCTCGGCAATCAGTGCTCCATCGCTGTGGGCCTCCTTGATCTCTATGCTGACCTTCTGATAGTACTAGTGCACCACAAAGGCTCAAAGCATCTGCAATGTGGTCATCAAATCCTACGGCAACTGCAGCTTCAGCCTTAGCTCCATAAACCAGCCTCTGCATTGCACAATTAGCAGGAGAAAAGAGTGTTAAACATCACGATCAGCTATTTTAATCAGGTTAGCGACAGAGCAGCAAAGGCTGAACCTTGATTCGGGGAGAGATGAACCGCACCAAAGCACATGAGGCATGCTCACAGGACGCGTAAATTTCGCAATCTGAGAGCTCAATTTTCCTCAGCCTTTTTTGCAAGCCTGGACTAGGAACATACAGGGCGTGTTTGGATAGCCGGACGAGCCATGCCCTGGCCAGCTGGGTGCAGACTCCACGTGATTGATTGCCCGATCGAGTTGCTCGGCTAGGCTTGTTGGGATAATGATATGCAAGGCAATAGATAACATTACATTAGTTTCAAAATTATGGTTAATCACGAAATTAACTAAAAGATAATGTGTAATAGAATGCAAAGCTATGGAAAGATAAGATCTGTTGACCACGCCTTGATCAATGGCGTAACCGACTCCGGTTGCGGCTTCAAGTCGTGCAACACTATATAAAGAGGGGGAGTGACGCTCAAAAGAAGACACACTGAAAGACCTAGATGTCGCCTAGAGGAGGGGTGAATAGGCGTTTCTAAAAATTAACACAAACTTGTAGCGAAAATTAAAACTGTCAAAACCGAAACTTCTGGTTTTGCAAACCGAACTTTCAGTTTTGCCTGGACAGTTAAAACAGATAGTAAAAGGAACTGAAATCAGAACTTTTAGTTTGTAATACCGGAACTTTCTGTTTTCTTGAGACAGAGAAATAAACCTGAAGTTTGAGTATTCTTCCGAGAAACTTGCAAATGACTTCTAAAAGAGTAAAAGGTACAAGATAGCTACTTAGCTCATAGAGAATCATGGATTAGTCACAAGCACAACTTAAGCAAATAAGAAAAGCAAAGCAAAGATACGAGGAATTATTTCACCGAAGTTTAACGACTTGCTTCCAAGTTGTCTACATCTCTAGTGAGGATGCTTGAGCTCCTCACAAGCCAACTCTAAGCCGGATCTCTTTCAACCGCTTCTCTCAAATCATTATCTTGCTTCTTCGTTTGCGAAGACGAATCGAGCCTTCACAAACTTTTCCATGGCTCACCACGAGCTTGGTGGCTTACTGGGCGACGCCTAGCCGTCTAGAAGGGTTCACCTCTAAGAGTAACAAATGCTCACAGAGTTGCAATTTGCTCAAGTGCTCAATGGATGCGAGTACTCTTTTGTGCTCTCAAATGCAATCTCTCTCAATCCAACACTTAGATTTCTCACAAATCACACAAGCCTCGTAAAGAGGGGTTGAGAAAACCTTTAGAATGCTTTAGCACAGTTGCGGACGTGGAAAACACCAGCAGCCCCCACTAAAGGGGATGAAGGAGGTATGTATACCACTCCCAGAAGAACTAGCCATTGGGGCCGAAACTGGTAAAACCGAAACTTCTAGTTTCTAACGGTAACTAGCCATTAGACACAACCCAAGACAAACCTGAACTTTCAGTTTTGAAACTCCGGCTAAAGAACGGACACTCCGAAGAAGAGAACCTCAGCCACAGAGAGGGCTTCTCGGACACTCTGATAAAGTGTCGGACACTCCGGTGGAGACTTAGATAATTTTGCTAGAAACTACCAAAACCGTAACTTCCGATTTTGCTGTTTCAGCAAAACATGTGTAAGTGAATTGCCATTGTGTTTTTTTCTTCCAATTGAGTTTTCCATTAGCACTAAGATTATAAATGATCCATATTGCATCCCCCTTGATAGAGTGGCATAGCTATACTCAAGATTAAATGAAAAGCCTGTAATCAACATTTGAGCTTCACTTCTTGAATCTTGCCACTTCTTCAACAAGTCATGTCTTGAGAGATAGCAACACATGCTTCGCTTGAGCAATTCCATCTTGAGCTAGTAAACTTGGATACATTCAAACCACATGATCAATGTCCACTAAATTGCTTCCAAGTTACTTCATGTATTCTTCTCTTAATAGAATTTCTATACTTAGCAATTCAAGACTCTTTGTAGCTTGATAGGTTCATCACGATTGAGCTCAACTTGTCCTTCACCGGTAGTAAGGTTCTTCAGTGACAAGACTCCTTGCCCTTCTCCCCTTCCCGGTCCATCGCAACTTCATCAAGCTAATCTTTCATCTTCTCACTAACTTGAGCCAATTGTTGCTTTGTATCTTCAAAGTATACCTCTTTGATTTCTTGATGTCAACTTCAAACCTCATAAGCCAAGAGCCTTTAGTTGAGATCTTAATTGTATTCATAATGACTCTTGGTCTCTTTATTGCTTGTCACAACTTTTCTTGACTTCCTTGACATCCACATTTATGTTCATGTGTCAAATAGCTTCATATTGAGATCATATTGAATTCATCATAAGTCTTAGATCTTCCTTTTTGCTTGTCTTATCTTGACTTTCTTGATGTCCACATTTATCGATCTTAATCTTGAATTGCTTATAGCTTTGGATCTCAATTCTTGCTTATCATTTATTTATTTGACTTAGGATGAACAAGCACTTGATTCTATTGAATATGACAACCTTCATGAATCAATATATTTCCAATATTCTTTTGAGACTAACAACCTGCTCATATACTCAATAACAATGTTAGTCCCTTAATCATGTTATCATTCAATTCATCAAAACCCACTAAAGGCTTGAATGCACTTTCAATCTTCTCCTTTTTGGTGTTGATGACAACCTTGATTAAAGCTTACAAAAGATACTCAATGAATTCAGATTTTGGATTTTGCTCCTCTAAAGATGTGCATATTGAATTGAATTCAAATTTTGGCCTAAAAAGCCATTTGCACATCAAATGAAAATCATGAGAGCCCCTCAATATGTTAGAATCCGTGGGGTGCCTAAAGTGTGTGTGAACAAGTATTATGTGATGCATATGACAAGAGGATCACAACAAATAAATCAAAAGAAACTAATATGCGAAGTCTGTGGAAACCGAAACTTCTGGTTTTCCAAATCGGAACTTTCGGTTTTTCCAGACTTCACATATTCGAACCAACATTACACCAATTCAAACATGCATCACACGAAGAGCGAACAAAAGGGGTCTTACAACTTGAAAATAAACTAGAGCACACATAGTTCACAAATTACAAATTGTTTTCAAGTCCACAAGAATAAAACGATAAAAATAGAAAAGGAGATCTGACTGGGGAAACCGGAACTTCCAGTTTTCTAAACTTGAACTTCTGGTTTTTTCAGTCAGTCCAGAAACAAAACAGAAGGCTGAATCTTTGAAGGGCTTCAGCTTTAATCTAATTATTTTTCTTCCTTTCTCTCCCCCTTTGTCATCTAGCACCAAAAGGGTCTCTTCCAATAGCAACTCACTCCGAATCATCATCTTCATCCTCTTCTTCTATCTCATGATCTCTCGGACATGGAGAGGGTACGGGTGGTGGAGCAAACGGTGGTGGAACGGGAGCACCACTAGAGCTATAGCCAAAGGCCTCGCTGAAGCTCGAGTCTTCGTACCACTCTTGGTTTGGATTTTGCTCCTCATATCTAGTCATTCTTTCCTCAAAAGTTCCCAACTCGGGTTCATCTATGGGTTCAATGGGAGAGCGAGGAATACTCTTTTCTTGACAAAGCAATTTGAAAGCCCTTGTGTCCTTCCTTCTTGCTATCCTCTCCTCACGGCGCTGCACATCCGCATCATATTGGGAGCGGCAAAGTCCAAATAGCATCTCAAAGAATTTCTTGATTGGAGATGTGGGCTTGCTACCTTGCTGTCGTCTTTTTCTAGCACCTCTTGGAGGAGAGGGGCGGTGAGATGGGCCCACATCACCACTATCCAAGGGAGGATTCTTCAAATTTGGCTTCGTTCTTAGAGAAGAGTGAGTCTCATTGCACACAAAAGCGGCACCGGTGACTCTATCATGTGCATGATATATGGTTCTTGAGAGGGCTCTTTGATATATAGACTTTATCTCCTTCCAAATGAGTTCAAACACTGAAAAGGGGAAGCCACTAGAAGACAAAGCATCGAGAAGGTTCTTTGAGTATTGAGAAATATTTGTTGCATCTCCTTCCCTTGGAGCAATTGTCTTCCTAATCATCTGGTTCATGTAGGTGTAAAATGGAAGAAAACCGGCAGTGGTGCCAAAGTTCCTCCCATTCCTTGCATACATATGCCTCATGCAGTTTGTTGGAAGAGGGATATCAAGGTGCACCCTCACTCTGTTTGCATCCAAACTCCCATACTCAAGAAGATGGGCAAACTGAGCATAAGATATTTCATACTAAAGCCCTTCTATCATCCAATGAAACTTCCTCAGTACTCCCTCATGTTCCTCAACAAAGTGCGTGGCATAAAATTGGTCAATGACCTCATTGCTCCAATCCTTTTGGAAACTCATGATTTCTGTCACGTTCTTTACTTCACATGCATGAATGACATTGTTGAAGACTTCATCATTCTTACTTGCCATATATGCAAAGTCAATCCATTGAGCCTTTGCCACTGGACAGTTCTTTGAGAGAATCACAGATTCATAAAATCTTTTTGAAACCATGTATATAATATGTAATATCCTTCTTCCCTTTGGACTTGCTTGGGTTCTTGTTCCTCATCTCTCTCACAAGATCTGTTTTTCCTTTGTAGCTCACCCGGTTCCTCCAACCCGGGTTGTTGGGAGCTTGCATCCTCAACTTTCCATAATCAATCCCTCCATGCACAATAATCTCATCAACATCAAACTTATCCGATTCAGGCACATGAACTGCTCTCGATCCTCTTGCCCCGGTCCTAGAGCCACCTTGACTTTGGCTCATCCTTGGAGCAACTGGTGGCACAAACTCCTCTTCCTCATCATCATCACTAGATTGCGTGTCCACATACATATCAGCCGTTTCCGAGGTTGACTGTCGGACCAATCTTTTATGCCTTCTTGTGTAATGTTGGGACACTTGAGAGCCTTCACTAAATCCACCTTCATGCCTAGCCTTGGTCCTTTCTTCACCACCTTCTGACATGGTGTTGTTCCGTTGCACAAGATAGACAAGAAACACTTAGGAACAAGATAAAAGGAGATTTGATGACAATTAGAGGTAAAAAGATGAGTTCTGTTTTCTTTGACAAAACCGGAACTTCTGATTTGCCAAACCCGAACTTTTAGTTTTCACAAAGAAAACCAGCTCTCATAATTTTATCTAAAATTGTACTAGAGAGTTTTAAGGCCCTAGGGACATGATAAAGGATCCTAAGTTTCAAAATTTGATAAATAACATAATTTAGGATTTCTTTGTCAAAACTGGAACTTCCAGTTTGACAAACAGAAACTTTCGGTTTTCACAGAGAAAACCTAGGTTATGAGATCCATCGATTTAGCCAACGAAACTTAGTGAGATTTGGAGCATTGATTCATTGTACATCGAGGAGACAATGTGCCAAAGGAATTTCAAATCACCAAGGCACTTGAGAGATCAAATGAGATAACCAAAAAGTACCTTTGGGTGAGGAAGGGATGAAATCGAGGGCAAATCGGAATCTCCGATGTTGGGATAGTTGAATCCACCTAAAACTAGAAGATTTCTACGGTTGGAACTTGAGATCGTCAAGGGAGATGAGCTCACGGTTATTTTTGTGGGAGAGAAGTGAAATAGAATGAGGGCTAAGACGTGGCCAGTTGGGGTTAAAAACACAGAAACCGAAACTTTCGGTTTGCCAACCGAAACATCTTGTTTTTGCAAGAAGTTGCAATATTGCCAAAACTTGAGAAAACTTGATTGATTTGCGATGAAAACTATTTCCTCAAATGATTTGAAGGATTTAAAAGAAATTTGTGCTATTGAAGGAAAAAGATGTACTAATGAACTTGAGCGCGTTGCATCACTTGTGATTAGCCAACAATCAACTAATGTGAACAATAATCACAAGTACATCAACATAATCACGAAGATCAAATATCCAATATTTTTGATAAAACGCACAGAGGCACTAATAAGATTTTTTTAAAAGGAAAAATTGTCTCAGTGCCCCTGCTTTTAAACTTAATAGGCTGTATGCCCCTGTAAATTTGAACTTAGTCCCGTTGCCCCTGGAATTGGAAATGGAATGCTCCCTTCTGCCTCGGTTTGAGAAACCGTTACACCCCGTTAGTTTTTTTTTACTTTTTTTAAGAAATAAAAAGACCGTGAAAGATGATTTTACCCTTGCACTATTATACTCAATCGTTGCCCCCTGGAAGTCGAGTGCCCGCTGCCTCCCACACCACATCGTAACCTAACGCTACCTGTCCCGGCGATGGCGGCGCACCTGCCAGGCAACAGCGATGGCGCATCGGTCCGGTGATGGCGTGGCGTGGAGCGGGGGCGGCGGCCCGGCGACGGCGTGGCGTGGAGTGGGGGCGGCGGCCCGGCGACGGCGCATCGAAGGGGGGCGACATCCCGGGTACTCGAAGGGGGTGGCAGCCTGTCTACTCGAAGGGTGGGGCAGCGGCGGCGCATTGATGGGGTCAGCAGCGATGGCGCGTCGCGGGGTCCGCCCAGCGGCGGCAGCGCGTCGCGGGCAGGTGGCCTGGCGTCGCAGGCAGGCGTCCTGGCGGTCATTTGAAGCGAGTTGTGGGGGAGGGCGCGGATGTTGAAGGGGGCGGCTCGATAGGGCTCTGCTGTTGATTCCGGCAGTGGAGCATAGCTTCGTGGAGGAGGCACCATGGATATGAGTATGGAGTCCAAGTATTGTCTTGACCATATTGATTCAATTTCAGGCATAATCTATGATGGATGTGGTGGCGTGGCTTTAATTTAGTTGATGAGGTTGTGTTTGGTCATATTCTGTAGGCTATCTCGTAGGTCATACATAATAGTTGTTAAAGTGAGGGCAGTCTTTAGTTGTCCAGATGGAAAGCCAAAGAAGCATCGCAAGATTAAGCCTTTTTACTGTGGATGTGGAGAGGTCTGGGTACTCAGTTGTGAAGTTAGTAGATTGCATTGGAGAAAAGATTGAGTGGGGTTCAAAATAGTATGTTAGCCTTTGGCGTTCGCTGCCAGATGCTTGTCTTGAAATTCGTAGTGATGAGCATCTCTTAGAATGGATTGATATGCATGGGGAGTCAGGAATTGTCCATATTGATTCACAAGTCAATGATTTTACTGGACCTATAGAGCAGATTTCTCCAACCAAAAGGAGGTGCCACCCTTCTGTGAGAAATCCTCCTTGCACTCCTGCTGTAGGTTCAGATCCTCCACTTTTAGCTATTCAAAGCACTCCACCCATAAATGAGAAGCATGTGAGAATAGATGATGAGGGCATACACTCTGATGCTGACTCACTTGAAGTGGCAAGTGATAGTAGCTATGACTCTGACGCTGTTGCATCTTCCGACTCTAACTCTAATGCTAAAACTATGATGGTGATGCGGTAGAAGTAGATGAAGATGTTGATTCAAAACCTGTATTTTGCTATGATATTGATGAACCTTGTGTTAATGAAGGTGTGATCTATCCAGATGTGAATCAGTTAAATCAGCATTAACACATCATGCCATCATAACTGATAATGCTTTCCAAACCATCAAGAAAGATAAGAGCAGATATAGAGCCAAGTGTAAGAAGGCAGATCAAGGTTGCAAGTGGAGGTTTTTCGCATCTACTAGCAAGAAGTTCTATGGTTGCAAGGCAAGTATATTATGTTGTTGCTTCTTTGTTTCTTTTTTCATTAATATTGTTGCTTCTTTGCTTCATTTTTGATTAATTAGCATGCTAATAGACACTTTTATATTGCAGATTAAGTTGAACAAGCCTGAACATAATTGTAGCTCATTTAATAGGTGTGGGCATACAATAGCAACAACTACTTGGGTGGCAGAAAAGGTGTATGATTGGTTAAAGGAGAAGCCAACAATGGGTCTGAAGGAGCTACAAGATGAGTTGCAAAAGAAGTACAATTTTGTAGTTTCTTATCACAAAGTTGTCAATGGTAGAGAAAAGGCACTGAAGAAGATATTTGGCAAGTGGGATGAAAGTTGTGATATGCTGCCCACTTTCAGAGCTGAGCTTCTAAAGCAATGCCTGGAAGCATTGTTGAGAGGGATACAGAAGAATTCAAAGGGGATATCTGCTTCAAAATATTTTTTGTTGCAATGAAGCCTTGTATTGATGGGTTCTTACAAGGTTGCAGGCCATATATAGCTATGGACTCGACACACTTGACAGGAAAGGCAAGAGGATAGTTGGCTGCAGAAGTTGCAATAGATGGACACAACTGGCTTTATCCAGTGGCTTTTGGTGTCATTGAGACAGAGAGCAAGGACAGGTGGCTATGGTTCATTGAGCACTTGAAGAGAGCTATTGGCACTCCCAATGGATTAGTGATCAGTACAGATGCAGGAAAGGGACTTGAGTAGGCTGTGGGCATAGTATATCCTGGAGTTGAGCATAGAGAATGCATGAGGCATCTATGGAAGAACTTTAAGAAGAGGTACTATAGATCATTGTTTTCACAAAATCTGTGGCTAGCTGCTAAGAGCTATACAATTGACAAGTATAACTATCATATGGACAAGATAAAAGAGAAAAGTCCCGAAGCAATTAATTGGCTCAATACAAACCATAAATTTTTGTGGAGCAGGAGCAAATTTTCAGAAGAGTGTAAAGTAGACTATATCAACAACAACCTGTCAGAATCATTCAACAAGTGGATAATGAAGATTAAAGAATTACAGATTGTGGACATGTTTGATAGGATCAGGGAAATGATTGTAATGAAGTTCGAGGAGAGACATAGACTTGGGAACCAAATGGAGGGCATGATCATCCCTTCTAATATTAAGGAGCTAAATGAGTTGTCCAAGAACAAGATTGGATATCAGGTTACAAGGCATAATGATGTTGAACCTGAAGTTTCTCATGTGAACAAGGGAGGGCAAGTAATAAGGCATGATGTGAACCTACAGATGTTAACTTGTAGTTGTAGGGGTTGGCAAGTGTGTGGTAAGCCGTGTGACCTTGCATTAGCTTTCATTGGTTACATAAGAGAAACTGACATGAATAATTATGTGCATGAGTATTTCTCTGTTGATCGGTTTAAAAAGGCATAAGCTGGTCAACTCCCTACAATGACATTCAAGCATCAGTGAACAAAAGTAGATATAGGATACACCATTAAGAAGCCCAAGTTGAGATGAAAACCTGGATGACCATGGAAACAGAGGATCAAGGCATCAGAAGAGGCCGGAAGCACTAGTAGAAGGAAGAAGTGCACAAATTGCAATGAACATGGGCATACAGCAAGGTGTTGTGTCACATCCCAAAATTTGATTCAAATTTGAAATGGAGTTTATAAAGCTTTTCGTCTCGCATGAACCTAGTTTAGGCCCCTTTAACCTTTTCTTTAAAAGAGGAAACTAATAGAGCAACATAGCAAAAAGAGAAATTTCAAAAATTTAAAATTTAATTTGTCAAGTGTTTGATTTTGCTGACTTCTCGCTTGTGTCTTTTGGAATTTTCGTTGCTGGTTTTGGAGTTTGGAAACCCCTTTAGCCAAAAAAAAACTCTTAAGTGGGCCGAAACCCCCTGGGCCGGCCCACTTCCCTTCGCTTCCTTCGCCACCCCAGCCCGACCGCGCCTTCCTTCTTCCTCGGCGCCCACAGGTTAGACCGTGAACGCCACTTGGCCGCTCCTGCCGTGGGCACGCCAGGAGGAGCCGACGACAGTGCCGTACGTCGCCGTCAAGCCCTGTCCATTGCACCCCCGCCTTAAACTCGTCGGTGCCGTTAGCCAACTAGAACGTCGGCAGTGTCCCATCGGCATTGAACGTC
>BCLG01000541.1:104147-140791 GCA_001602295.1 Zoysia matrella
GCAGTGTCCCATCGGCATTGAACGTCGGTGGCTTGAATGCGCTCGCCGATCGGCGCGGGACGCCATGGCGCTTGCCCACCGCGTCGAGGGTCGCCCTGGCCGCGCCTGCACCCGCCACGACACGAGCCAGCTGCCCCTCCCCGAGCCAGCTGGCCTCGACACAGCTAGAGCACGACCGTGCTAACTCCGGCACCCTGCGTCGCGCCAGACGGAGCTCTCACTGCCGCGCCGCGATATAAGGACCCCATTGCCGCACCCGCGTGACCCCAAGCTTCGCCACGCACCTACCCAGGTTAGCATTGCCCCTCCCCACCTGAACTCCGTCCCAATTTGGCCAATTTTGCTTCTTCCCCACCATCGGCCACCGCGCGCCATCACCGGCGTTCTCGCGATTCCGACGACCACCAGTCGATTCCTCTGGCACACAGCAGCCTCTCACTAAGCTCCACCTCACTGTGCTGGCCGCACCACTTGGAGACCTCCCAAACGATCCCTCCACGGAGGCCATCCCCGAGCGGCATGCCCTTCGCGTCGCCAACCGCAACGGCATCGCGTCCGGCCAAACCGCGCACGTCACGGTACTTCCGAAGTTCCAGGGGAGCTGCCAGACCAGAGGAGAGACCTCCCCTTGAGGCCCTCGCCCCTCCTTGCGGGGGGCAGCACCGTCGCGCCAGAACGCGCGGGCACGCGCTAGAGCGCGCTGTACACGCCTAGTGCGCGCCCGGGGCGCGTCCAGAACTCCGGGACACGCACAAAATGCGTTCAAAATGGGCCAACGTGCGCCCGACGCGCCTGGAGCACGCTCGGGCCCGCACACGTGCACTCACGTTCATGTCAAGGAATCACGCTTGGTCTTAGGTCTACGGTCACGGACACAGTCACATGTCAACGTGTCCAAGTGTCCGCGGTCACGGACACGGTCACGTGTCAACGTGTCCAAGTGTCCACGGTCACATGTCCACGTGTCCACATATCCACGGTCACGGACACGGTCACGTGTCAATGTGTCCACATGTCCACGGTCACGGACACGGTCATGTACCCACGTGTCCACGAAAACCCCGAACATGCACGTGTCCACGGAAACCCCGAACTTTCACGTGTCCATAAAAACCCCGAACTTTCACGTGTCCATGGAAACCCCGAACTTTCACGTGTCCACGAAAACTCCGAGCTTTCACGTGTCCACGGAAACCCCGAACTTTCACGTGTCCACGAAAACCTCGAACTTTCACGTGTCCACGAAAACCCTAAACTTTCACGTGTCCACGGGAACCCCGAACTTTCACGTGTCCACGGGAACCCCGAACTTTCACGTGTCCACAGAAACCCCGAACTTTCACGTGTCCCCGAGAACCCCGAACTCGTTACAGCCCACGGTTCCACAGGAAAATCCTCGATTCTGGGCACCTATGTGTCCAGAGGACATAGACACAGGCCGAACTCCGTGTCCACACAGACTTTTCCACAGTCCGCCACAGCACCTTGCCAGTGACTTCACCATCACATCCTAGCTCCGATCATGACCACCAACCTATTGTTGGAACGGTCGCCACAAACCCTCCATCCTAGCCAATCCAAACTCCATACCTTGTTTGGTGATTGTTTCTTTTTGTAATTTCTTAGTTTTTCTTTGGTAGTCTTATTGTGACTATTGTTTGTAGCCGAAGGAGAGCCCGAGTACGAGGAGAAACCCGAAGAGCCCGAGTACGAAGAAGAACCTGAAGACGCCGCTGAAGGCAAGTCCTAACACCCCCTTGAACCACCTTGAACCTATTTTCACTGCTGTACCTATAGAAACTACACTCTTGCCTATGTTTAAAATGTGTTAAACATTGTGTAGTATTATACCTATTCGATTCTAAGTATTTATATTTATGTCAGTAACTTGCTATGAGTAATATAAATACTACCTTGTTAGCCAATCGATGACACACCCTTATTAACCATAGGACTTCCGTTCTTTAAATACTTATATTGAACAGAAAGTACCTTGACTAGAGAAATGCTTAGGACCCCAATTGCGGTATCTCGTACCGCCACACCTTATACCACTCTTTTGCAAATGCGTTAAGACGGGTTTGGCGGTGTGAGTAAAGGAAAATGGGCTGGGCGTAGTGGAACTGGTGTTAGGTGAAGAGGGTTAATTCTGGTCGTGGGGTGGGGCTCACTTGAGGTGATGATGATAGGTGAGTAGGCTTCGCTGTGGTCCACCTGCCGTGGACTGTTCGTTAGCGTTCGACTTAGTAATTTTTGTGCAACCACAGAACCTGTACATCTTGGGCAGGACTTATTTTCGCTGGGTAGACTTTTCCACATCGAGCCACTAGGAGGTCGAATTGACACAAGAGGCTAGGAGCAGGACGTGAGATAACTCGCTGCCCGGCTTTCGACTATGTAATTGCTCGCGTCATGGGATCATAAGCCCACGGACATAGCCTCTGGTTTGGTAATACTCAGCATAGTAGGGGACCAGAAAAAGATGTGACTGTGGTAAATCTTCACGATCCGGCTTCGAGAATGTACCGTCGCGTCATCAGGAGTGAAAACCCGACCGATAGCTCTTGGATGCGTCTTGGGTGAAATCTGTGGAAACTTATGTAGTTGTGGGGTAAGCGTTATGCAACTCTGTTGATCAGGAGTAGCATAATCTGTGGGTACAATGTACAACCTCTGCGGAGTGTAAAATCCTTTTGGATAGGCTGTTGTCACGGTATTGGCATGCTAATGTTCGGGTATCCTACGATTAGATTTTCTATACAACCTTGTTGTGTGAGTGGGTGTAGGTACCTGTGTTTTGAAAATGTGTTGGCTGTGTGCCCAGGGCCGGTATGGAAGCGTACTGGTGCCCAATTTAAAACTTGAGGAACTATGAGAAGCAGTGAAAACCTTCTCCAGATCCACTCTACTAAAATATAACTACGTCATTTTCCTCTCCTAATTAAAAACTCTCTTTCTGTTAGGAAACCTAGCGTAAAAACTTGCTTTCCGCAGAATATGGACCATAAACCTTTCCTTGCATCGCTTCCACGAATCCTCTCCTATCGACCGTTAGGACTTGTTGAGTACCTTTGTACTCACCCCTCCCCTTGCTGTTGTTTTTCTCAGAAGATGAATATGACGAGGATGATGCCGGCTATGAGGAGTAGAAGTCTCGCCCTTCGCTCAAGTTTGCCTGTGGCGTGTTGTTAGTCTCCTAGGAATGTTGGGTTTGAATAAAGTCGCTGCGTCGACTTATGTTTGTAATATAGACATGCTTGTTGGACCATACTAGAATATGTAGTACGTTGTACTAGTACGTGTAATAAATATCATCTTATTTTTAATGTGCGTACCAACTACCGGTCCAGAAAATAGTACTAGTGACATATAGACGCTCCTTTCTAAAAAGAGGGTCTCACATGTTGCCAAGGCGGCTTGACAGCTAAAGAACAAAAGAAAAGAAAACGCACATCTACACAGTCACAAGATGCAAGTAATGCTGCCACAAGTGCACAAATTCCAGTACCTTCAGGTAGAGGTGCAGGGAGGGGGAGTTCTACCTCTGAATCAACCCAGTGAGTGTTATTTACATTTGAGATCCCTTTAAATTTTGTTGTCTCATTCAAAACTGAACTATAACTTTGTTTGCATTTGTTGTTTACTTCCTGTAGATCTGAACCAATGGTAATGCCACCATGAGGGAGGGATAGAGGGAGGGGAAGAGGTCGAGGAAGAGGCACATGAGGGCTTGCATACTGGTTTGCTCCATCAACCTGATGGTTCTAGCAATGCTTGGGTGGACATGTTCTGTTGCTTCTTAGTCAATGTAGCTGTCCTGGTGCTACCCATCATATTTTGGTGCGACTTGTCCTATGTTATGTGTGTGACACTGTGTGAACTATGTATCAGCTGACTTGTATGAAGTATGTGAACTATGTTATGGTGCTGCTTTGGTCTAGGCAATGCTACTGAACAAGTTATGGTGTTGCTTTTGTTTTGTAAGATTGTGAAATATTTTATCATGCTATATATTGCACATGTGAAATTGTGTGCCATGCTGCTCAATTATAATTGCAATTCTGGTGTTTGAATTTTGTCAAATTTGGGTATGTGGATATTTTTTTTTCTATCTTTGTCATGTGAGAATTGAGTGCTGCACCGTGGCAATGTTAAAAAAATATTGTGGTTCTGTATATAGCAGTTTATTCTTGCAAATATCTACTAAGGGCATAATGGTCCTTTAGCTGATTTTTTAACACCGTTACCTGTCTGTTCCAAAACAGGTGCAACTTGATGGCTCAAATTCGAAAAACAGGGCCAATGATACAAAGTTCACGAAAACAGGGGCAAATCGACTATTGAGCACAAAAGCAGGGGCAAATCGACTATTGAGCACAAAAGCAGGGGTAGTGGCGCTGTTGACCATTTTTCAAAATGTAACCTATGCCACATAGAGTATGCGATAGTTTAAACCATCCATACCTAGTCAAACTCCTACAAATGAGTGCTATATGCAAAGGATAGGTGCAAAAAGATTATTAGGGCATACCTTGCCTCTTAGAGATTAAAAACTTCATTAATAGAAAGATATTAATTTTTTTGCTTGATGTTGATCAATTCAATTTTGGACAAAATGCCATATTTGCAATTTCGTCTATGCACTTTCAATGATGGCAATTTATACTTGATACAAGCTAAAATAGTATTTTGATATCCATCACTGTGTCACTAAAACAAATAGCCTCAAATGGTTAGTAAGCTGATTTCTGCCCAAACCGAAACTTTCGATTTTGGCAGATAGCAGAAGTATCGAAATAAAACCAAATTGACTGAGTTTGAAGGATTACTCATTTCTCAGAGACTCAAGTTGAGGCACCAACTCCACGAGAAACAAATTCTTCACAATTTGAACTAAGTTTTCTAAAATCACTCAAGAAAACACATTAGTTCCATTTGATTTAAGATATAGAATATGCTCCCCTTAATATGTGCATCAATTTTTTTTGAAAGATTTGTCATATGCACAACACAATTAAGGTAATGGAGGAATTTACTCTATACCTCAGTCCAAGCAAATAAATATATATATATTATTAAAAGCATGGCAAAAGAAATACTCACAATCATATAGACATGTGCATATTTCTTTCTTCATGTTGGAATTGTGATTCTTGATTTGAATATCCAATCATAAGATCATTTTTTTCCTCTATGTATCACTACAAGACACTTGCTTTCTCTTTTCTCTTCTTCATTCTAGTTTATTGAAATTTCTGAGAAAATCAAAACTTTCGAACTTTCGGTTTAATAAATCAGAACTTCTAGTTTTTTGAGACTGGCTGAATTCTTCAAGAATCGTTCAAACTCGTGGCACGAAGTCCCCGCTGCGCCGCTCGAAGCCACTGCCGCAATGCCATTTTCTACACCTCGTGGAACAAAACAAGAGAAGGGGTAGACGACAAATGAAGAGAGGAGAGGCTGTGCGTATCGGCCCGGTGAAGGCGTTGTGGAGATCCATCAGAGGATAGAAAGAAAAAACATCATCAGATGAGCTGCTCGGTTACGGCCATTGCCGTCTTCTCCACAGTCGCCGGTAACCCCCCCCCCCCCCCCCCCCCCCCCCCCCCCCCCCCCCCCCCCCCCCCCCCCCCCCCCCCCCCCCCCCCCCCCCCCCCCCCCCCCCCCCCCCCCCCCCCCCCCCCCCCCCCCCCCCCCCCCCCCCCCCCCCCCCCCCCTTCCTCCACGTCACCAGCACCATCTCTATCTTCCCCTCCGCCCCACGTGCCTCCTCATCTCCCCCCAAACCCAAACCTGCTCTCACGGATCCAGTCAACAGCGTTCAATCCGATGCCGAGCTACAGGCGACCTGCTCGTCCTCGGACTCCGGGAGCAAGCCCACTTCCAGCTCCAATCAAGGAAGCCAAGACTATAGTTACAGCCAAGCTCCGCAGCCACAAAGCTACAAAGGCACACTACTTTCGCGATCCCTGAGACAACCCGGCAGCGGAAGATACCAACAGCAGCAGTCACGAGTCCTTGAAGATGGCGTCCATCCTGCTGCCCCACGGGCACCACCTTCGCGCAGATCCGGGAAGCCCAAAGCAGTTGCCCATCCCCCGGCCATCCGCCCCCACGCCGAGCACCCAGTCCCCGTTCCTGTGAACATCTGGGGGCGCACGACTGTGGCCGCCGTTGAGGGCTCCCCCGCGGAGGCAAATGGTGGGTGGCGTGAAGTCCGTCGCAAGAGTTGGAGGAAAAAGCAACCTACTACATCTGCGTCTCAACTATATCCTCACAGCACTCCGCCGAGATGCGTCCTCTGCGTCACCGAGCTCATGAATCCCGTCCATGATCTGGCTCCGACAATGCGGTGCGCTTCCCCGAGACTGCTCCGGCCCTCGCCGAGCTCTTCAAAAGCAGGGTCCGGGGCCGCTGCTTTTGCTGTCTTGCTTCCAACCATAGCATCGCCGAGTGTCGAGACCCCCTCAAGTGCCTCCTGTGTCTCACCTCGGGCCACAGCGCTCGCCACTGCCGCTCTCCGCCGCAACCTCGCCCCACCCCCGATACCCCTCCTCAGCACACCGGAGTGGAGTTCCCGCCTTACCCACCATGCCACTAAATCGCCATTTCCTCGCTGACCTCATCCGCTCGGGCCACCCCTCCTGCCATCTGGACTGCGTCGAGGCATGCGCCCCGTACTCCATAGACATCCTTGAAGCCGACCGGGATTTTCACTCTAGGGCAGTCATTGCCGTCCCGGTGAGCGAAGCCCCTGGCTCCACCTCACGCGTGCCCACGTCCAGGACGCCTTCGCAGCGCGCCTCCGACTCCCCCTGCAGACATTGATGTCTCCTACCCAACAAGCAGCTTCCTGGTCTCCTTCGCCTGTTGAAACCGAGCGACGCTCCGGTTTCAGACGCGATGCCGCCGGCGAAGTGAGTTCGCCGGAGCGCACACACACACGAGAGTGGAGAGTTTTTGTGCTGCAAACGTCGCAGTGTTTTTCAGGTCCTATCTTGCTCTTTTATTGGATCACAACCACGATCATACAACGGTCTAACGACCGATTCTCACGCCACTTCGCCCTGGTGCACGACGCGCTATTTTACCGCATCGCTGCGCAACGTGCTCGCCAAGGAGCGTCGTGCCGCTGAGTTATTCAGCTACTGACCATGCAGTCGACTGCGCACGACTCTACTCCACGCACGACTCGACTCAACCAGCTAGATCAAGTAAGACACGATTACAAAGGATTTATTCTAACAAATCACCCCCTAAATCCTTTGTACTGAACCCACTCCAAGCTTGTTCTTCATCTCGACGAACTTGATGCGCCCGAGAGCTTTTGTCAGAACATCTGCTAACTGATCTGCAGTTGCCACATGATCAATCTCCACGCTCCCATCTTCAACACATTCCCTGAGGAAATGGAACTTCACATCAATGTGCTTGCTCCTGTCATGATGAACCGGATTTTTACTCAGAGCAATTGCTGACATGTTGTCAACTTTCAGTCTAATGCTAGCTGGTTTATTGGCTGTCAGTTCACCAAGTAAGCGACTGAGCCAAATTCCTTGACATGTTGCCCCTGCTGTTGCTACATACTCTGCCTCATAGGATGAAAGAGCCACAATTCGCTGCTTCTGTGACATCCACGTGATCAGACTTGAGCCCAAGAAAAATACCATGCCTGAGGTACTTTTCCTGTCATCAGTGTCACCCGCAAAATCACTGTCACTGTATCCCAATAGATCAACTGCTTGTGACTTGTTTCTCTTGTAGTGACAGCCATGTCCAATTGTCCCTTTATTGTATCTGAGAATGTGCTTCACTGCCTTCCACGCCTCCATATACCTGCTAACGATTCCCACAGAATGAGCAAGATCAGGTCGAGTGTTTACCAGGTATCTCAGACTTCCAAAGAGGCTTCTATACTTCGTTGCATCTACAGGTTCCCCTGCATCTTTCTTGCTCAGCTTCATCCCAACTTCAAGTGGTGTTTTGGTCGGGTTGCACTTGGTCATGCCTGCTCCTTCTAGTATCTTGGCTGCATATGAACTCTGACAGATAGAGATACCATCAGCTTCTTGTCTCACCTCGATCCCCAGATAGTAGCTCAGCAAACCCAAGTCACTCATGCTGAACTTACGTTGCATCTCTTTCTTGAAGGTGATAATGTCATCAACTCTTGGCTCTGCTATGATTAAGTCATCAACATACACTCCTATTATCAGAAAAGATTTTTGATCACCTCTTCTATATACTGCTTGTTCATACTTGCTTCTGACAAAGCCAAGTTGAACCAGCTCTCTGTCAAGCCGAGCATTCCAGGCTCTTGGCGCCTGACGCAAGCCATATAGAGCTTTGTGCAATTTCAGAGCCTTCTGTTGATTATCACCAATCACAAATCCTAGTGGCTGACTAACATAAACCTCCTCCTTTAATTCTCCATTGAGAAATGCGGATTTAACATCCATATAATGGACTTGCCAACCACTGTGAGCTGCAAGTGCCAGAATTAACCGAACTGTTTCAATGCGAGCTACAGGAGCATATACCTCATCAAAGTCAACCCCTTGACGCTGGGCATAACCTTTGGCCACTAATCTCGCCTTGTGTTTTATCACATTCCCAGCAGGGTCTTTTTTAACTTTGAACACCCACTTTAATCTAATTGCACGCTGTCTAGTTGGCAGCTTGCTTGGCTCCCAGGTGTGATTTTCCTCGATGGCTGCTATTTCATCTTCCATTGCCTTTCTCCAGCAATCCTCAGCCAGAGCTGCTTCAACTCCTGCAGGCTCATCAACAGCTACAAGGCACACTCCACTGTACTCAAAGTCTGTTACCACTTCAGTAGTGTCCAGGAGATCAGAAATGGTTCTGTACCGCAGCGGTACACCTTCTGAAAAATCTTCAGCTCCATTAGTTGGTGGTGTTGTCCACTGTGCTTGGACTGGTTCTGGGGTAAATTCTGCAGCTTCATGATCATCATTGAGATAATGTGGTGTTGCTAGGGAGCCAGCTCCATCTGTTGACTCCAGTGTCTCTGGTGACACTGGTTCTGACGCCGGATCTTCATACAGTTCACCAACAATGCAGGGGTAGTGCATTGTCAGTGGTACTTCAGTGTCGACTGTTGTCACACCGTCGGCCTCCCAGTTCCAAGCCTTCTTCTCGTCGAAGATGACATCCTTGCTGATCATCATCTTCTTGCCTACAGGATCATACACTCTGTAACCTTTGGTCCCGGGTTCATAGCCGAAGAACACCCCCGGAACTAATCTGTCCGACAGTTTGCTGATGCCGAGGCCGACGCGCTTGACGTAGGCCGTGCACCCGAACGTCCGCAGGTGTCGCACCCCCGGCTTCTTGCCGTACCAGGCCTCGAACGGAGTCCTCCCTTCAAGGCTTCTTGTGGGCGACCGGTTTAGAATGTACACCGCCGTCTTGACTGCTTCTCCCCAAAATTTGGCTGGCACTTTCATGCTTTTCAGCAAGCACCGCGCCATCTCAACCACAGACTGGTTCCGACGCTCAACAACGCCGTTTTGTTGAGGAGAATATGGCTCCGTGGTGTTGTGCTTAATGCCCTGCTCATTACAGTATGCAATGAACATATTCGAGTTGAACTCACCACCGTGGTCGCTTCTGAACGCCTTCAGCTTGCGTCCTTGCTCACGCTCGGCCGCCGCTTGGACCTTCTTGAAGTACTGATATGCTTCGTCCTTCGATGCCAGCAGCTCGAGCCACATGAACCTGCTGTAGTCGTCCACGATGAGGAGGAAGAAAGATTTTCCTCCTGGAGTCGGTGGAGTGATGTGGCCGCAGAGATCACCATGGAACAGGTCCAGACCGTGCTCTGCACGATAAGCTGAAGCCTTCGGGAATGGCGCGCGATGGTGCTTGCCGAGCGCGCATCCATCACACACCTGTTCACTTTGCTTGATCAGAGGTATCCCAGCGACCATATCCTTTGCTCCCAGCTCCCGAAGGGACCGGAAGTTCAGGTGCCCGTAGCGGGCATGCCAGCGCCATGCTTCTTCTTCCATCTTGGACACGAGGCACACTGGTGCACACAGAGTGGGCTTCATGGTGTACAACCTGTTCTTGCGTGTTGCCTGGACCAGCGTGGCCCGTTCTCGATCGAAGACTTGGAGAACGCCCTTTTCAATCTCGATCCTGCATCCTCCCTCTTCCAACTGCCCAAGACTGATTATATTGCATTTCAGTGCTGGAATGTAGTATACCTCTGTCAGGACTCTATGTTCCTGGTTTGCGCTCGAGATCGTGATGACGCCAAGTCCACATATCTCCACCTTGGACCCATCTCCGAAGCGAACGGCACCTCGCACCGTCTCGTCCAGTGATGTCAGGGCCTGGCGGCACCCCGTCATATGGTTTGTCGCGCCTGTGTCCAGTATCCAGGCGCCCTCATCGTACTCCCCCGGGAACACGCGCTCCTGGTTCAGGAACACGCTTTGTGTTGGAGTTGTGCGCACGACGCTGCACACCTGCGTCAAAAGTAGCGCCGGCTGCTCGACGTCGACTCTTGCTGCATGGGAGGCTTCCTTCCGCTCCTTCTTCGGTTTCTTGCACTCTTTGGCCCAGTGGCCATAGATGCCGCAGTTCTTGCATTTTCCCTTGCGTCGCGTCGTGCCCATGGTCGTGAGTTTGACGCTGGAGTCGCCGCGCGCCACGGCCTTCCCTTTATCGCTGGTCTGTGCACCATTCTTGCTGCCAACAGGTGCTGGCGACTCGGACTGGAGTCGATGCTTGTTCCTCCCCTCCCAATCTTCCTCGGTCAGCAGGAGCCGACCGGCCTTGTCAGTGACTTGATCCACCATGGGCTCGAACCGATCTTCAGCAGCTCGGAGACGTCCCACGAGCTCTTCGATCGTCAGCGTCTTCATGTCGCAGAACATCTCGATCGCGACCGCCGCCTGATTGTAGCGCGCCGGGACGACACGAAGAAACTTCTTGACCACCCTGGAGTCGTCCACACTCGTCTCCCCGAGCGCCTGTAGATTTGTGACGATGTCAGTGATGCGGACGGCGAAGTCTTCGACGGTTTCTCCTTCACGAAATGTGATCATCTCGAACTCCCGTAGGAGTTTCTGAGTGTTCACTTCCTTGACGCGATCCGCTCCCAGCCGCATCATCTTCACCGCGTCCCACGCCTCCTTCGCGGTCTTCTTAGCCGCCAGCCTAGCGTGCAGCTCTTTCGGAATGCCACGGATCATAGCAGCTAGGGCCAGGCGATCTTGCTGCCTGTCCACCTTTGACGACTCGATCGCGTCCCACAACCGCATACCTTTGAGGTTCATCTGCATTAGCAGTGACCACTCGTAGTAATTAGTGCGAGTCAGCATCGGCCAGGTGAGGTTCCCCGCCGCCACCTGCATCGCGCGCTCCTTGGCCGCCTCCTTCTCGCCGCTGGACGACATCACCTCCGCAGTTCGCCGCTGAGGTGTTAGGACGATCTTCTTGCGCGCTGGTTCACGAGGTGGGCTGATTGATTCGCTATAGGACATAAACCTTCGGCTCTGGTGCCACTTGTTGAAACCGGGCGACGCTCTGGTTTCAGACGCGACGCTGCCGGCGAAGTGAGTTCGCCGGAGCACACACATGAGAGTGGAGAGTTTTTGTGCTGCAAACGTCGCAGCGTTTTTCAGGTCCTGTGTTGCCCTTTTATTGGATCACAACCACGATCATACAACGGTCTAACGACCGATTCTCACGCCACTTCGCCCTGGTGCGCGACGCGCTATTTTACCGCATCGCCGCGCAACGTGCTCGTCAAATAGCGTCGTGACGCTGAGTTATTCAGCTACTGACCATGCAGTGGACTGCGCACGACTCCACTCCACGCACGACTCGACTCAACCAGCTAGACCAAGTAAGACATGATTACAAAGGATTTATTCTAACATCGCCGGCCCACGCAGCCGTGGCCAGGCCCTCTACAGTTAGGGGAGCATCAACCTAGGAGCAGCTGGGCTGCAGCTCCTGCCGTGAACAGGATGGCTCATGCGGAGGTCAAAAAGCTCTTCTACCGGGTCAGAGTGTGCATCGGTCTCCCACCGCACGACTTCTGCACCGACGCAGCGGGTGTCCACGGTAAGACAGCTCTTTGGCCTCGAAACGATGGTGGAGGTCATCGACCACGACTTCTGCACCGACGCTGAGGAGGCCAGCTGCCGCGTATTCGTATGGACCAGCGATCCCAATGAGCTAGCTATGGAGGGTTTCCTCCATGTCGAATAACACCTTGCTGGCTCCATGGTCGGTGGCCTCCATCCGCGCGCGACACCGGTTAACGTTCTCAACTATGAGGTACTCCTACAAATTGATACTGTTCCGGATTTCTCCACCTGTTTCAGAGATGGCGGAGTGGCCGCTGCGTCACGAGTTCCTATAGCGGTTCGAAGTATGTGATGACAATCGTTGTTTCGTCGGACACCGTTCATCGCCTTACGAGCGTTTCGGCCCTCACGGCTGTGACCGCTCACCCCCTCCGCATGGAGACAGTGGCCTCCAACGTGTCGGCGCATGTGGCTGGTCTCCTCTACCGCGGGCGTTGCAGCTCCGCAACGTCGGATCGGGACGGAATGGGTATCGTGAGCGACGCTGTTACACGAATCTGGGTTTTTCAAACTGAACTGTCAATTCTACTGGTCCTACTGATCTCCTGCAGTTAATATAGTCCAGACCTCTGCCATCCGGCACACTGGTTTTGGATTCTTCTACTGCCCATGCACACAGCTTTGACCTGCAGGTCCTCAGAGATTCTCTGCCCGACCCGATGCTGTTAGAGGCGACCCTCCCTCCTGCGCTATCACAACTGCTGTTGATGCGCAGCCGGAGCGGTTGGGTTCCTCGGTCTCCGGCCCAACTGCAATCTGGGAGACAAGTGGCCCAATACCTGTGGCCCATGACTACGGCTCCTACATCACCTTCCTTCGCGGCCCGGATGGGCAGCCGTGGCTAGCATCGGACCCGTTCCACGACTATTCAACGGCTGCTGTCCTAACTGCGGATGTTCGGGCTGCGGAGCTGCCTGCCTCCACCAAGTTCACCATCAACCTTGGTGCCGGCCCCAGCACAGAGCCCAGCCCTGTGGACGCCCTGGGCGTCGACGCCGAGCTCAGCAACCTCCCCGCCGACCTCCTCGACTCACCGGACCACAGCTCCGCCGACGGCCCTGATCTGGTCGGCATGTCACCGGCGACCATACAGCAGCTCCGTGCTGCGATGACTGCCCAGCCGCCACCACCGGTGCTACCACCACCAGCCCCAGCACCGCCTCCGGCGCAGGTCGTTGCTGCACCACAGGCCCCGGCCACAGCCCGTTTCCTGCATTGTAGCGACCGACTGGCTGCCATCCCCGCCTCCAGCGCAAAACCATCTGTACGTGCTCGAGATATCAAGCTCAAGAAATGGGGGCTTAATTATGTTGGAATTGGCCCAGGAATCAGACACAAGAACACACGAATTTGGACGTGCGACGAACACTCGCCGGCGACGAACGCCTTGTTTTTGTATTTTCTTTAACTTGGTCATTAATGCCTTGGTTTCACTGTGATTTATAGACGCTAGCACTGCCTAACCACTCCTCCGGCCACGACGCACACGTTCGCACGCTCTACTAGCAGTCCGGCCTTCTCTCATCGTGAGCAAGTAGCTCTTCCATGAGACTCGTTCCATGAGACTCGGTCCTGTTGCGTGCTTGCCGGCGAGACATGGCGACGTGCACCTATCAACACTTACACAGCTACTCTGGACAGGACTAAACGCACGCAGACACTCTCCACGACCTGGAATGCACCATAGTCGTGGTTATTTCCAACAAATTACCAATGATGAGCAAGACCCGGCCGAGGCCAAGAATTGCCACCGCCTCGACAAATTGCAGGGACCTCAGCGTGCCTTGGCTGCAGCTGCTCTGACTGACTTGTTCGATGCTGCCCCAGACTCTACTACAGCCTAGGTCTGATCTGTCCTATGTGTGTCTTACTTTTATCCATGTGACAGTCCAAAAGTAAGGATAGAACGATTGCCAGGTGGTTCTGTAGGTGGTGTCCAATTTACTTGTTTCCTTTGCTAACATGTTTGTCAACCTCTGTTTTATCCCCTTATGTGGGCAAATATTGTTCTCCATCAGACGTGTCCCCTCGTTTCCGACGATTAGGGGTTACCTGAGGGAGCATGGGCCTGGCACTGGAGTGGATACTGGCTCAGCTGAACCAGGCTTCACGGGTGCAAGTTGGCATGATTGGTTGCTTGTTTTGACCTTAACCTGGTTCTATTGGGACGGCGATTGGTTGTCTGTTTTGGAGGCTGGACTGCATGAACGTGTGCAGGTGTAGTTGATTGGTTGCCCGCATCTACGCATGATCTACTCACCTCTTTTCCAATCGGTGATTTTACCGCTTGTGCTGGTCACCTTGGCGTGAAAATGGCTAAGGCCTGATGCTTTTGTCACTTGGCAGTAAATTTTGCAATACACGAAATGGAGCAATTTAATTACACATGAACAAAATAGAATTTAAAGTATTATTCCATCTCGAAGTTCGATTTGTTGACTGATGATGAGTAGGCCACGTACCTTGTTTAATTGAGGTCGCTGACTTGCTTCCAGCTAGCCCATGAAACTGGAGCTCCTAATACAATGACAAATTTACAAGGCTAAGAATGATCCAGATAATTTGAGACACTGCAGATGCACCCTACGACTAGCGCATGGTCTCCTCGGCCTTGTGCACCCATGCGCCAAGCACAGGCCATCATCAGTGCTGCAGCGACAGAGAAGAGATGGGCTAGAACCAAGGAATTACTGGTCCGTGAGCGGAGGCACGGAGGGCACTCGAGCCAGTTGCTGCTGTGGCGGAGGAGGAGAAGAATAGCACATAGGGGCCAGCTGCAGTGGGATCGACAGTCTCCGGCGGTGGATCTGCCGGCGAGGTCGGAGAGCCATGGGGACGGTGCAGAGTCACATGGAAGGGAGCAAGCCAAATGGATGAGGAGGTGAGCAGATTCGACGACCCTGCTCGAGCAGCCACCCGAGATTGCAGCCGAGTCGCATGCGCCGAGCCAGGCTGAGCTGCGAAGCTCGATTCCTACGTTCCTATCGGGCCTGTCTCAAAGCCGCATGTTGCACGAGTTGAGCCAGGCGACGAGGACAGTTCGGGCATCCAAACACATGAACGTTGCAGCTGACGAGCCTGGCTGAGGTATGATGAGAGCTACCAATCACCCCCTATAGTGATCCAAATTGTACTGTGCTCAATTCGAAAGTGAGGGGCCTCAATAATCCAGGAAGACGCTAGGTAGTCCGCGACATGGTCTCCGACCATCGCTGCTCCATAGTTTGCTTACAAGAAACCAAGTTAGAAAGAGTTGATGATTCCGTGATCACAGAGACTTTGGGCCAGCTATTCATAGGCATTTATGTTGCGCGACCAGCTGCCGGAGTTAGTGGTGGGATCATCCTAGCTTGCTCCTCTGACCGATACCTCCTTTCCCAAGTTCGAGTGAACAGCTATTTAGTTATTGCTAATATCTGGCAACGGATGGACAATGTCACCTGGAGTATCACTGGAGTTTATGGCCCCCTGGGTGATCGTGAGAAACTTCTTTTTCTAGATGCGATCAAAACTATAAAGCAAGCCACCCTACCTAGCTAGTTGCTGTTAGGAGATTTTAACCTAATTTATAAAGCCTGTGACAAAAACAACAACAATATCAACAGATGGCTCATGCACAGTTTCCTGTGGATTTTAGATGAATTAGAGTTGAAACAATTGCACCTTTATGGTCGACGTCTCACCTGTTCCAGTGAAACGGCAAACCCAACACAAACAAAAATTCATCATATTTTCTGCAAACGAGACTGGGAGCTGCTCCACCTGGATTGGCACCTACAAGCTCTAGCCTCATCCGCTTCAGATCATTGCCCCATGGTACTCACTTGCTCTCCATTCCACCGGCGGTACAAGGGGTTCCGCTTTTAAACGTTCTCGTTTAATCTTCCCGGGTTCATGGACAATCCTAGGACCTTGCTGTACACTCAAATAAGTCAAGAATATTGCATATTAAGCTGTCCAGGCTTGCAAAAGCTCTCAACAGATGGAACAAGCAACGGCTCAGTGAGCTCAAACAACAATCCATCGTAGCAGAACAACTAGTCCTGCACCTTGATCAATTGCAATATCAGCGCCAGCTCATGGACTCTGAGGTGCTGCTCCGTAAAGAGGTGACGAACAATATTCTTGGACAAGCAGCTGTGCGCATGATTAAATTACGCCAGCGCTCGCGCCTCATTTCGATACGAGAGGGGGACGCCAACTCTAAGCTCTTCCATCTGCACACGAATTCCGGTGCTGTAGCAGGGGTTCACGACATGCTTTACGCATAAGTGTAAGATTAAGGATACCGAGAGATATAATCAAACAAGAACAGCCCTATGCAATTTTAGTAGACCAAGACCTTCTAACAATGCTAGTAAAAAATAAAAACAACAAGCAAACACTAGCACTATAGCCACAAAAAATAATCACAAAGCACCCTAGCAACTCTACTCAAAAATGACGTGTGAAAAGTAAAGAGAAAGTAAGACAATGCTCAGCGATTTTTTTCGAGGCCTCAGAACTTAGACGCCTTTGTCTAATCTTTGTTGAACTAGTTCTGTTGAAGTCTTGGTTTCTTTTATCGTTCTCAAAACGATGCTCACAAGAGTATGCTTTACTCTCGAAGTGAAGACACCAGCGACCCGCTGTAACATTTCATGCTTTCAAACCTTCCAAAAAGAAAAAAGTTCAAAACTTTTAGAAATAAAAGTTATAAAGCAGCGGAACCCAAAATTTTGGAATGAAATTACTTGGCCAAATCCTTCAGACAAGACTTCAAACCGAAACTCTGAACTCTTAACAAGTATCAATCTTCCATATCCTGTAGATTCAAATTCATTGCGAAATTCAATAGGATTTTAAAAGAAAAGTTGTTCATCTATCTCTGTTCTACCAATCTGCAAAGTTTCACATTTTTACAATTTCAGGAGCTAATTCTTTCAAAGCTTCGAATTTGGTTACTTGATCTGCCTTCAGTAGACTTGGAAGTCATCTTATCGAGTAACTAGGTTTGAAATTCAATATCTTTCAATTCCTCATGGAACTGCCTGTACATGTCGGTAGGATGGTAGAACACTTTGTTAAGAGCATCTCCACCAAGTTTTGTTCACATCGGAGCTCGGTAGATATTTCTTTAAGACTTCCGATTTTGGTTAGTTGATCTTGTTTTCAGCAGATTTTCCAAGTTCTTTATCATTTACCCTTTTTCGAAATTCAATATCTTTAATCCTACTTTGAAAGAACCTGTTCTTGTTGGTTCTCTTGTAGACCTCATGTTGAAGAATGATTCTACCAAATTCCAATGCTTTTCGAAATTGTTTGCTAGTTCTTTTTCGGTGCACAACATGCCTAAGTATTAACCTGCACTGGACCACTCCCTGGCAGCCGGGGCCGTCTGTCAGCGCCTTCATCCTCCTTCCTCCAACCCGCATGAGCCAGCGCGCCTCCCACGTGGCCTCCATGCAGCCTGGCCACGACACCCCGCGCGAGTACGACGTCGCCCCGTGTTCAAAAGCCTCGGCGCCCCTCTCATTTCTCCCTCTCCTGTTCATCCTGGCCGCCATTACAGCCGCCCCCTTGCTCGAGCTCGGCCACCCCATTTCTGATCCTCTTCCGGCCACCATCCTCGGCGAGCTGGTGCGCCGCCCCGTCCTCCACCTTTCACCACGGTCTCTATTCCATCCCCGAGCTACGGCGACCGGAATCGAATTTTTCCCCAATAATCCAAGTTTCGGAGCCGCCAGCCCTCTCCAATCAAATTGGGCGAAATCAGTGAGATGCTGTCCGATTCCTCGAGACTCTATCCTCCAAAACTCCTTAGTCAAGATTCAGATTGAAATTTTTGGCGATTTATGCAGGGGGTCGAGCTTCTGTCGGCCAGCATCGTCGGATCCGCCCACCTCGCCAGTGCTGACCCCCTTCTAGCCTCCCTCCACGACGACAACCTCGACGCCGGTCTTCTCTTGGCCCCCCTCAAGCTCTAGGAAGAATTCGTTGTTGGTTTCGTCCACAGCAATGGCCGCACAACCTCGCCGAACCTCTTCCGACGCTGCCACTTGTCGATGACCTGTCTCCGGTGAGCGTGCCGCCTTGTCGACCTTCTCTTCCTACTCCTCGCGCTGTGCCGCTCATTTTGGCACCGGATCCGGCCGGTCTGGCAGCCCAGGGCGCCACCCCGGTGAGCGCGCCGCCGCTCCGCCGGCCGGCGCGTGAGCAGGCCGGGATCCAGTGTGGCTGCGGCCTGATCCCATGTGGCCGCCCATCTCGTGCGACACCATGCGGCTACAACTGCAGAACGACACGTGACGCCCGCAGTGGGCTGGGTTTAATTCATTTTCGGAAATCAATTATTAATTGCGCAGAAATCCGTAAAAACTTTCAAAAATCGCAGAAAATTCATCCTAGCTTCAAAAATTATAAATAATATATCATAGGAATCCTCTCATCATGTAGAATATTTTAGAACTATCAAAGCTGCATTGTCTGCATTGGATTTATTTCTATTAATTAAATGACGTGCAGTATACATACATGCATAGCATCATTTTCATACATGATTAAAGTGTACAAATTTTATATTTAGCTTCTACTAGTTATATTATGTCATCCTAGAATTAACTAGAATTTATGTGCCTATAGATTATTAATAAATGATTATTTACTCTTAGCTAGGGATTAATTCATTATAAATTTATGGGTTTATAATAAATTGTATAACTTGTTCAGAAATTAGTTTATAGCCTTATTAATATTATGAGCAACTAAAATTTTAGTTTATGCCTTCAAAAACCATATTAAGAAAATTTAGATTTAATTTCCTTATTGTGAACTATTTAGTACAATATAGAAATTCATTCTTTTAGGTAAAAATAAGAAACTTGCCATGTAATTATAGATATCGTGTTAATTTAATAAACTCAATCCACACGAAAGTATTCGCATAACCATCCCTGTCATACACCTTCATGAGCATCTCGTCGACCTTAGCATTTTCTTAGGTGCATAACTAATCGCACTCGCATATCATTTCAAGCACTTAAGAAACAACGTGGAAGACCAGCAACTTGCTCTAGCTGCTTCAGAGACGTTCGTCGCTGAAAATCTCTCGGTTGTTTGTGCTAACTCTCAGCAAACCGAAGGCAAGCTCCAGCACATTAACCTTATTTTAAATCCTTTAATTTTATCACTATGTATTGTATAGTTAATGTACTGTGTATTAAGTTGTATGAGTTGTTTGAAACTTTAGAATGCACAATAGTGTCACTTATCCTATTGAGTGTATATTAATATAGGTAACTCGATGCAGAGGTAAACGAAGTCATAGCTAACAGTAGAAGTCGAGTGAATGAGAAACCTCACTCACGAGCTATAGGTTGTTACCTAGTTACCTTTACCCTGTAAAATGATAAACTTGCGATCGAACAGGGAGTAGGTTAACATGAAGGCATGTTTTCTTTGTGGACTCATGGCCGGAGTATGGTAGCCTTGTCTGTATCGGTTAAGGACTCATCGAGTGTGACCTTGTTGAGCAAGTTTGAACATATCGATTACATACTGAGGAAGTGGGACCAAAAAACTGATGTAACGAAATGTCATAGTGGTTGGACGATTTTCACCTCTCTTTTGACGGTGGAGGAGGAGAGCTTTGTGTCTGCATAGATCCACGAAATTATCGCATGGAGGACTCTTTGCTCGGAAGCAGTGGGCTTACTCGGACAGGCCCTATGGGTTGAGCGAAAGGTGACCATGTGCAGGTTCTGAGAAGCACGTACGTGTCTTGTACTTCAGGTTTTTTTAGCTGTGTAAATCGATTATAATCGCTGCCCCTTATAGTAACGAGTATCACTTGTTCGTTGTGTCATGTCGTACTAATAACTATACTTAATTAATAATATGCAATGTTTGCTTAGTTTATAGGCAATTGCTTGACAAACATGTTTGCTCTAATTTATAGTGCAAATTAAATTTACATTAACTTAACTTACCATTAAAAGTGAAAATTAAGGATCCACTAATAGTGCTATGCTTTATGCAAATGGCCACCCCTGTGAGTCAGCCTCTCATGCTTAGGAGTCGGCTGTAGTTGATTGTTTTTTCGGGTAAGTGTTGCTGAGTAATTAGTACTCACGGTTTGTTGTTTTTCTTTTTGTTGTACTATAGCTCTTTTTCTTTGTAACTGGTGAGACTGCTGTGGCAAGGTGGTGTGAGAAAGTGAACCTCCTGCAGACTGGTCTGTTGAGTGGGTTCCTTCTTCACCTACTCCAGGTCGCGAGCGATTAAAGCATGTGTTAAGGTAAGATATCATAATAGGAAACCATTGTATCATCTCTGTATCGCTTTCACTATGTTTTAATCTCTGTTTTAAAGTTATCTCTCCTAAGACCGCTTGGACTTATTGTAAAACTTTAATCGGTTTCTAATTTATATTATCACTCAGGTTATACTATTTGGCTCTTGCTATTCAATATTACTCGAGATCGATCTTAGGCGAGCTGTCCGTGAATTTTGGGGTGGTTCTGCCATACTTAGTTGTCGCACACAATATCCAAACGTTAAAGCAAGTCTTCAAGGCTTAGGTCCTCACTCTTAGTGTCTCTTTCGAGTGGGAGACCTGCAACTGCGTACAAAGTTGACGTAATCTTTCACAATTTACTTGAAAACTCGAATACCGACTCCTAACCGATCTAGACTGTCAAAACCAAAAGTAATAAGCCGAAGCGGTGCGCAAAGAGAGAGAGAGAGAGAGGGGGGGGGGGCTTGGGAGGCATGGAAGTGGGTGAGGGTCCTTTAATGGACGGGCAGGCAGCCGCTCGTGCGATACTTCAAGAGTGCCCATCCAACACGCACCTCTTTCAAAATTTTGGTCAGCTGTTTAAGCGGCCCACAATATCAACCGCTTGCACTAATTTAAATAGTTCAGACGGCTTTTTAAAAAAGTCATCTGTACTAATCAACATATTCGTGCAAACGGCTCCTTTAAAAGTTCGACTGTACTAATTTGTTTTTGCAGCGGTTTTATTTTTAGACCCACCGCGTTCTCAGTAATTGTCAACCACTTTGAGCGGAGGGTTGTCGGAGTAAATCTTTGTAGTAATGCCTGCTGTCGCGCCATCTCTCGTAGATCCAGCGCCATGCCGCCATCTCCTCCCCATCCCTTGCCATCCTCAGATCCAGCGCCATCCCCATCCCTCCTGGCTTAGGCTGCTCGCAGGCCTGTACATCAGGAAGACGATGAAGAAGGTCATGGCCGACGCGAGTGCAGTGTCAAATAGTACCTTTGACCTGTGGATCATCCCGAGAGTGTCCAAGAGTTCGACTACAAGGAGCAGACGAAAGGGATCAGGCACTTCCCTCGCCATTCCCTCCTGGCTGCGGATGAGGTGGCGTTCCTGGGACGCATCCCAGTGCGCACAGAAGCTCTTGTAGCACTTACTCATCTTTCTCACTCGCACGCACTCAGCTCAGCAGCAGCAACGTCAGTTGCGCACCAATTGCTTGACGGAAAGCCAATGGGAGATGGGACAGTGCAGGAGTGGGTGGGTGGCGAGTTCTGGCGTCGGCTAAGATGTTGCTGTTTGGAGTAGCAGCGAGATGGTAGCCTTGCAGCTCGACGTCTCCTCTTGTTGTTGCTTTATTATATTACTCTTGCATTGCATTTTTATTTTATGGGAACTCTTTGGAATTCTTTGAGGAATTCATTTGTCGTTATATACAGAAGATACTGATTGCAGCTGATCAAAGTATGTATGGATGTACTCTGTAAATTTTGCACTGACACAAAGTCAAATATTCTTAAATTAGCATGCATTGGTTTTTCTAACAGCTGTAGAACAAGATACATCGATCCTTTGTTGTATTGAACAGATACGTATTGCTTAAGTTTAGTAATCATTCTTTTAGAATTAGCTCAGGTTATAACGAATTAAGCACATGTGTATCGTAAGTTCTGAAGTTTTTTTTTAATTCTTTGATTTTTATGATGTTTTTGAATTAATTGAATGTCCAGGCTTTTTATACCCGGATTTCCCAAACACGTCATCAGGAATTGTTCTAGAGAGGGATTTATATCCCTAGTGAGAAGGGGGTGGCATGTACGAGTAGAAATTCCTCTTCGGGGTTAGAATGCACATTATGTTTTGCTCCTTTGAATACAAAGAAGCCCTTAGCGAATGAAAAACTTGCTAGGGAAATTGCTATGCGAATGAAAAAATTGCTAGTATCTGCCAAGACTAGTACCAGAAATAATTGTTCTTGTCTGTAGTATACCAGAGAAGGAGACTTAATGATGCACTGTTCCACAAAATACGCAAGAGCATCATATTGAATGGTGAGTGTACATATACTTCAGCCATTCTTATTGTGTTATTGCTAAAAAAATTGAGGTAGAGGATTATCGAAAAAAAAGACAATAAAATAGAACAGAGGACCATTTTCTCCTTTTGTTGAGGCCATGCATGTAGGACGCAGGCCAGTTAGCAAATCTTGGTGCAGATGCAACGCCGTCGGACGGCAAGTCATTTGCCTCCGGTGAAACCTTTGGTGTCACAAACATTTTTGCAGTTTTCAACATACACCAAAAGGCATAGAAATTAGTGATCATTAGAGTATCTCTAAAATTTATCTAAAATATCCATTAAATTATTAGGGATTACTCAAAATATTATATCCCCTAAACATCCCCTGGGGTAAACTTTCCTCATGTGTTCCCTCCATCCTAAAATAAGTGATATTTTTAATTTTTTAAAATCAACATTTGACCATTTGTTTTATTTAAATTCTTTTTAAAAATACAAAAATAAACAAGTCATGTTTAAAGTACTTCTAATAACGAATTATTTTACAATAAAATAATTAATTTTTTCACAATTTTTTCAAATAAAACAAATGGTCGGGAGATGTTTGAAAATTAAAAAAAAAATACTTTCTCCGTTTTTAAATTAATGTCGCTGTTGACTTTTTCAATCAACTTTGACTATTCGCTTATTTAAAATATTTGCTCAAATGTGTAAAATTTTAAGTTGTGATTTAAATAACTTCAATGATAAATCAAATTATATCAAAATATATATAATTTATTAAAAAATTTAAATAAAATGAATGGTTAAAGTTGTATTTAAAAATCAACAGTAATATCAATTAAAAAATAGAGAAAATGAGACGGAGAGAGTAGAATGTAGATATATATGGTCCCCAGTCCTCCTCCCACCCAACTGTTTTCATTGGCGCCGATTTTTTTGCCGCTGCACCGCCCCGTGCGAACCAGCCGCGCCGCACCAACACCAAATGCCCTCCTCCAACAGTGCGTGCTCCTTTGCCAAGCTGTTGCGCCAAAAGCCACGTGCCGATGCTTTGTCGCCGGACTTTCCAGAGGCGCCACCGTACGTGCAGGAGGAGATGGGTATGAAGAGCAGCCTAGGGACACGCCGCCAGTCAATGGTCACTGAGCAAGCTCAAGCTGTCAGACAACCCAGCCGCATGTACTCCCACGATGCCTTCTTCCACAGTGCCGTAAAGAAGATTGAAGGCCGCCTAACATTGGTTGCCTCCGACGACGCAAACAAACCTAATTGGGCCCTCCGGTGAATATGGTTTATGGAATCCTAAAATCCAGGGACGTGTTTGTTTGGAGTGGATGTAACGTATTTCGATTCGAACCGGTGTTTCAATCCGTTACACAAGTTTGTTTATCCGTGCACTGAAGTTTGATACCGGGTAATCCGAATGTCTGATATGGGCACTTAGCTCACCGGAGTATTCGACATATTATCGAGGTGTACGGTAAGCCCTCTCAGATTTGACTATTTAGCCTATCGAAGTGTTCGGTACGCTGTCGAAGTATTTGATGAGGCCTCTCGGGTCCGGATACTTAGCCCACCAGAGTGTCCGGCACGCTGCCAAAGGGTCCGATAAGCCCTCTCGGGTTCGAACATTTAGTCCACCGGAATGTCCAGCACATTGCCGAAGTATCCGGTGAGCCCTCTCGAGTTCTCAGAATTACATAACAGAATCTTCAGCATCTTACCGAAGACTCCGGTCACCGGAGTGTCCGGTACTTTACCAGAGACTTCGATAATACTAATTTTAAAAAGTTTTTAGCAGATTGATTCTAATTTTTTTTCTAACTCGTGTGATTAGTTATCCTACGAGATAAGATAATCTCTCTTCTATAAAACAGAGCCCTATAGCCGATTGAAAATGATCCCAATCAAACCTATCATTTGCATTTACATTTTTGTCTCTCCAAACTCTAATCCCCTCACTCGACCCTATTTTGCTGTTCTTCTTTTGTTTCGGCGACATTTGAAGGCGATTCGGCGGCCTAACCGAGCCCGAATCATCTCTAATAGGATCCTCCTCCGATGGGGTCTCTTCTGAAATGGGATTATATAGGTGCAGCCTCAAACCCGACGTTGAAGAAACGTTGGCGTTATCGCATACGGATATGCGAGTGGTGTGTTGGCCCGGACCCAATTTCGATGTCAACACACATTTTGGCGACTCCACTAAGGACGAGTGATTTCGGTTGCACAAATCGAATCGTCGTTTCCACTATGACCTCTAAGATCTCCATAACGAACATCGTCATGCCATCTTTGGACGAGTTGCTCGAGAAAGTGCGCAAAGCATTTCTAGAACGTCGAAAGGCCTCCGAAGAGGCGCGCAAGGCGCGCGAGGAGCAAGAGCTGTAAGAATACTTGGCATGTTTCAAGAAGGACCACCAAGACGCGATCTCTCAAGTAAAAGAACCCATTCTTCCGGCCGTCGACGACGACGCGGTCATGGGTGTTGCCAATGTAAGGACATCTTCACACCATCCCGTTACTTTTAAAGACTATTCGTATTGCTTTGACGATATGAAAAAGGTTTTGACAAACGATATGCAATACATAATCTAAGAAAACTTGTCTAAATCTAAAAATATTAGTATTGCATCATCGTCTCATGTTGCGCATGTAGGTCTTACTACTAGTGCATCGGTGCCTACTACGTCAAATGTAGAACAACCTCCGTATAGCATGCTGTTGAACTCGTTTAGTAGGCAAACTAGTTTTTCGTCTTATGCGCAAACTAATGTTTTGGTAGTGTCTCCCGCTAGCGGAGAGCCAACTACTAGCATCCTCAATCCGGCTACGAGCCGATTGAATGAATTGGCTACATTTGTTCCTTCTTATCGTATCGTTACATATAGCACACCACCTATCTCATCGAGCGATATGAGTATCCCTCATGGCCCCGTTTTTAATGAATTGTTTAGTGCCATGAAAACAAGTCTACACCCATCATCACCGGTCGCGTCCACTAGGGCACTCATGGCCAACATAGAGGAGTGTATGGCGCGCATTAAGAAGGATTTAGACAAACAATTTTGTGAGACGCTAGGGGTAGATATCAAGGGAAGGGACCGGATTTATCAAAAATTATACTCCGCATACTTTGATTCGGCCTCATATCCCGTTAGATGGCGTGTTCTCGACTTCGTCAAATTTGATGGCGAAGATAGTAAAACCACTTGGGAACACATTAGCCAATATATAGCACAACTAGGAGAAGAGGGTTTTAGTGAGGCTTTGAATGTACGATTGTTAACCGGAACCGCTTTCTCTTGGTTTCCATCATTGTTCCTGAGGTCTATATACACGTGGGAGTTTTTAGAGCGCAAGTTTCATGACCACTTTTATTCTGGGGATAACGAATTGAAGTTGTCACACTTGACATTGGTTCGACAAGAGAAAGAGGAACCCGTTGTTGACTATCTTCAGCGGTTTATAAATATTAAGAACTAATGCTTTAATTTAATAATTTCTGAAAAAGACTTAGCCGACCTAGCTTTTAGTGCTTTATGGTCGCATCTTAGAGAAAAGTTGGAGGGATACGATTTTTTTACACTCACTCACCTCCAATAAAATGCTTCGGCTCAAGAAAACTGAAGCAAAGAAATAAAACATGACTACAAGACCCACCGTAGCGTGCACATCGTGAAATGTGATTCAAATAGCTCCGGTGATGATTCCAATGACATCTTGACTGTCGAGTTTGTTTGGCCCTATAAAACCAAATTATTTGCTTGTGATTTGCTCAAACTGGTTCATAAGAATTGGAAAGACGATGTGAAATAGACCTTTAATGCAGCCAAATGCGATAAAATATTTAATGAGCTGCACAAAGGTGGATACATTAAGATCGCATATACTTTAGCTTTGGCGGATGAGATTAAGCGTAGGACATATTGTAAATAGCATAACTCTTATCCTCAAGCTACTAATGATTGCAATGTTTTTTGTCGACAGATCTAATTGGCCCTTAATGAGAGACGATTAAGTCTTAAGAGATATAGATCGTCAAGCATTCTTTTTTCATCAACACTCTACAGCTCAACCCCAAGGTGTTGATTCTCATCAAGCCAATACAACCAAAGGGAAGAACGTGATCATCGGGGATGAGATGCCTGTTTCTCCAAGTGAGAAGGGTGCCTCTAGGACGGTGGTGCTCAAGAAGTCCTCCAATGGTCAAGAGTCTCTAAAAGTCACCATCCATAGCTCTAGACCCGAGGGCCAAGCTTCACAGTCCAAGATGATAAAGCAGAAGAATTCTAAAGTCGGCAAGTGGAAGGTGAATCAAGACAAAGCCATGGATCGAAAGATGAGGCCTAAAAGCGCCTTCGACCAGCTCATGGCTAAGTAAAAGAATCAAAAAACGGATATAAATAATTGATCTATGAAGCGATCAAAATCACCACCTAGGGGAGGCGGCCCACCTAGGAAGGAGATGAGGCCAACCGTGAATGTACACGGGCCTTCTCCTCCTTTTTCTCTATATGGTTTCAGAGTGCCGCCATCATGGTTTCATCCTATGCCTTGCCCACCATTCTGGGTGTAGCATCCATACATGGGACCGTGGATGCCCGTGCCATCGATGTCTATGCCACCGAAGCCTGTTCCACCGATACCAAACCCATCATTTCATCTGAGATGAAACGGACAGAGAGTTCATAAGGCTCTCTAACCCTATTCTGGATCGGACAGATTCTCGACCAATCAAGGTTTAAAGAGGGAGCTCCACCACCGTGCTTAAGCAAGAGTGGCGTCCAAAGCAAGGTAATGAAATTGCTCTCTCCACCGTTGTTCATCAAGAGAGTGCATCCGAAGGTGTCGTGAAAATCGATACAACCGATGTCAAAATCGGAGGAGTCTTCACGGGGCCAATCACTTTGGACGATCCAGTCGAAAAGACCTCCCATGACTATGAAGCTAGCAGCAGCAAGAGCTCCTTCAAGTACACACAACTGAGGTGGTGTCTGTCTAGCTTGACCCACACTCAAAAAAGAGAAAGCTCCAAAAGCTGCGCCTCCGAAAGATGCGAGAAGAGGAGGCGAAGAAAACGAGGGACGGGGTCTTCAATGAGATCAAGCCGATGATCCCTCAAGGTAAGCAGTGCAGGGTTAAGGAGCCCGAGGCCCTTACTCCACCGGTGACGGAGGAAGCAAAGGCTACTCTGAAGCCACTTGGTTTGGTCGACGCCGTCTTGAGAAAGGACTCCACAGCGCCCTCGCCCACGGGAGACATCAATATGTTCGAGTTCGACGACGATGATCTCTTGGACTATGAGCCTACACCGCCTCGGGAAGGTATGGATATTGACACCATTTGCTTATCTCTTTTCGATTATTCACTTATAGAAGAAGAAGAAGCCATGGCACAATTCAACTTTGGGCCGAAAAGTGCTATCTTTAAAAAGCCAGAAGAATCGGAGAACTATTTGAAACCTCTCTATGTGAGAGGTCATATTAATGGCTCACCGATTTCTCGCATCGGCTTGTCTTGCTATGGCCGAATCATCTTTTTTGCCGCATGACACCGTCAAGTTCTTGACCGGTTTAGACTTGACGGATTATGATTTTGTTAGCGTGACTAGAGGTGATTTTGTACCGGTTAATGTAAAGCCGATGGAGAATCGGCTCAACTATATAATGTGATTTAATAGATTTTAATCTTGATTGGTTGCAAAAGAGAGAGTAGAACACTATAGGTCCAATACGAACGATATGTGCGAAGCTATTGAGGAAATAGAAGATATGAATAAGTTATGACAAGGATTCACATCGGTCGATCCTTTTGAGGTGGTGAACTTTGGCAGCGATGATAATCTGAGACCAATTTATATAAATAAAAATTTGAAAGCCGATTATAAAGTGAAGTTAATTGGTTTACTAAAAGAATATGTGGACTGTTTTGCATGGTCTTATAATAAAATGCCCGTGTTGAGCCGTGAGTTAGTTGAGCATTGGCTTCCGTTAAAATCTGTTTTTAGACCTTTTAAGCAACCGATGAGAAGGTTTAACCCGAATATGCATGATTGGATTAAGGAAAAAATTAACTGAGTATGCATGGCCGAAGAGGATATGTTTAAAACTTCTTTTAGATGTCTTGGTTTTTGGTTTTGTAGAATTATTTGAGTGGGTTGTCATGACTTTTGGATTAAAGAATGCGGGTGCCACATATCAAAAAGCCATGAACTTTATCTTTCATGATTTGCTTGGTGTTATCATGGAGGTTTATATAGATAATGTGGTGATCTAATCGGCCACTTTAAATTCTCATTTGGCTGATTTGCAACTTGCCTTGGACTGAATGCGTCATTTCGGTTTGAAAATAAATCCGCTCAAATGTGCGTTTGGTGTATCGACCAAGAAGTTTTTAGGCTTCATAATTTATGAAAAGGACATAGAGGTAGATCCTAAGAAGATACAAGCAATTAGAAACGTGCAAGCGCCTACATGTAAGAGTGAGTTGCAAAGCTTCTTAGAAAAAATGAATTATTTTAGGCGATTTATTTTCAACTTGTCGGGAAAGATTAATGCTTTTGTTTCTATTCTTCGGCTAAAGAATGAAGCCGAATTTACCTGGGGGGCAAAATAGCAAGAAGCTTTTGAGAAGATTAAAGAGTACTTGTCTTCATCACCGGTGCTTAGGGCGCCTAAGGGAGGAGTCCCTTTCCGTCTCTACGTAGCGGTGGAATATGATGTGGTTGGTGCTATTTTGACACCAGAAGCCGTAGAAAAGGAGTACGTGATCACTTATATGAGCCGACGCTTGGTGGATACGAAAACAAGGTATACTCTCATCAAAAAACTATGCTTTTCTTTGTATCATGCTTGCGCCAAGTTGAGACATTATATGCTATTTAGCACTTGTGTGGTTGCTTGTCAAACCGATGTTATTAAACATATGTTGTATAGACTAATTTCTAGTGGTAGGCCTGGTAAATGGGTTTATGTATTGATTGAATATGATTTGGCTTATGACTCGTTGAAATCCATGAAAGATTAAATTGTTACTAATTTTATTGTTGAACATTAGATTGATTGAGGACATGATCTAGATGTTGCTTATGTTACTTTTACCCCTTTTATATTTTGATGGATTGGTTTTTAAAGAGGGTCAAGGTTTTGGTGTGGTTTTAGTATCTCCTCATGATGCACACTTTGAATTCTCAAATCGATTAGAGTATGATTGCACCAATAACCGAGCCGAATATGAAGCATTGTTGTTCGGTTTAGAGATGTTGGAATTCATGAGGGTTAAGCATGTAGAGGCTTTCGATGATTTGTTAGTAATGCAACAAATTTCTGAAAATTTTCAATGCTTAGACAGATCATTGAATACTATTTTAGATAAGTGGCTAGACATCATTAGAAGAATAGATGAATTCAATATACATCATGTGCCTAGGTTAGAAAACAATGAAATCAATGAGTTGGCTCAACAAGCATCAGGTTATAATATTAGTAAAGGTAGATTTTCAGTCAATAAGAAATCGATGCTTGAGGTGTTAGAATTAGACCATTTAAACACTAACACATCAAACCGTGATAGTACCGAATCACTTGATTGGAGGTCACCAATAATTTCATACATTTGTAGCCTAACCCGAAGTGTAGATAGAAAAGTTCGGCATGTGACTTTTAAGTGTACTTTGATCAACGGTGACTTATATCATCGAACGGGGGATGATTTGCTTTTGAAATGTTTGGGTGATGACGAGGCTAGAGTAGGTATGGGGGAAGTTTATGAGGGCATTTGTGATACGTATCAATCGGCTCTAAAAATAAAATGATTGTTAAGGAGGGTCGGATTCTATTGGCCAACCATGATTGCCGATTGCTATCGCTACTATAAAAGATTCGAAAAGTGCCAAAGAATTGGAAACATTCAATTGACATCCGCAGCCATGATGAACCCCATTATAAAACCATGGCTATTTCGAGAATGGAGATTAGATTTTATAGGGCAAACACATCCTCCATCTTCGAAGAGACATCGTTTTATGTTGGTCGCGACGGATTACATCACCAAATAGACCAAAGCGGTGGCTCTCAAGAACATGACGCACAAAGATGTAACTAAGTTCCTTACTGAGCACATTTTTCATAGATTCAGCATACCTCAAACTTTGACTACCGACCAGGTTACTTCCTTTACGTCCGGTCATGTTAAAGAGTTTGCCGAATCCTACGAAATTAGGATACTCAATTCATCTCATATTATGCTCAGTACAATGGTCAGGCCGAGTCTAGTAACAAAACATTGATTAAACTCATTAAAAAAAGATAAAGGACCATCTCAAGATATGACATGAAATCTTATCGGAAGCATTGTAGGCTCATCAGATATCTAGATATGGGACAACTAAGGTAACACCTTACGAACTTGTGTATTGACAAGAGGCCGTTTTATCCGTAGAGGTAAATCTAGGAGCTCTAAGATTAGCCAAATAAAATAATTTATCCACCGATGAGTATGGAACTCTAATGCTAAACAATATCGATGAAGTCATCGATAAGCGTTTAAATGCCTTGAAAGAAATTGAGAGAGACAAGCCTAGAGTTGCTAGAGCCTACAATAAGAAGGTGAAAGTCAAAACTTTTTAGGTGGACGAACTAGTTTGGAAAACTATTCTGTCCGTAGGCTCAAAAAGCAATAAGTTCAGAAAATGGTCTAGTTGGAAAGGGCCATACTGAATAGTAAAAGTCATCACCAAAAACGCATACATATTGGAATATATTCACGGAGAATCATTACCTATGGCTCTTAACGGTCGATACTTGAAAAAGTATCATCCAAGAGTATGGCAAACAGCGTAAGAGAAAAGTGGCCGATGTGAAGAACATCGTTGCCAAAGTTGAATACAATGGTCGATGAATCAAGAAAACCATTGTCCTTAGAGGTTTTTGGGTGCTTAAATGTTTTATGGTGTAGAAACGTCACCAAAAAACATAGGGACATATGTTGACACTTAAAAATCACAAGGCCACCGGATTATCCGGTACGCTGTCAGAGTTTTCGGTGAGCCCTCTTAGGTTCGGGCACGTAGCTCACCGGAGTATCCGGCACGTTGCTGAGGTGTCCGGTGAGCCCTCTCGGGTTCGAGCACTTGGTCCACCAGAGTGTCCGGCATGCTGCCGGAGTGTCCGATGAGCCTTCTTGGGTTTGGGCATTTAGCCCACTAGAGTGTCCGGCACTTTACCCTCTCGGGTTCTCGGAATTATACGACGGAACCTCTGGCATCTTACAGGAGACTCCAGTCACTGGAGTGTCTGGCACTTTACCGGAGACTCCGGTAATGCTGATCTAAGAAAGTTTTCAGTATATTGATTCTAATTTCTTTCTTAACTTCGTGGGATTAGTTGCCCTGTAGGATAAGACCATCCCTACTATATAAAACAGAGTCTTATAGCCGGTTGAGGATGATCCTAATCGAATCTATCATTTGCGTTTATATTTTTGTCTTTTCAAATCCTAATCTCCTCACTCGATCCCCGTTTTGCTGTTTTTCCTTCGTCTCGGTGATATTTGAAGACAATTCAGCTGGCCTAACCAAGCTCAGATCATCCCTAAAACGATCCTCCTTCGGTGGGGTCCCTCTCAAGACGGGATTGTCTAGGTGCTGCTCCAAACTCGACGTTGAAGAAATGTCGGCGTTCCCGCATACAGACTACGAGCGGTGTGTTGGCCCGGACCCGATTTCGGTGTCAACAGAATGCAAGAGTATAATTAGATGTTGCAAGATCATGTGGATACAAAAAAAAAAAAAGAGAGACTCGTGTTATATGTGTTGGGATTCTTACGTCAAGTCAATCAAGTATGGCTCGGGAGAAAATATTAAGATACTACTTTTCGTTGAGATAACAGTATAGTCTCGCGTGAACAGGGTCATCAATACATGAACCTTTTGTAACAAAAACTTTCTGGCCAAAAGGAACAGGATTAAACTCCCAGGTACCAGGCCTGCCACGAAGAGATAGCAGCGATCAATAAAACACGTTAGTGCTGCTGTGTGTATAGTAACGAACTCCGCATGGCGGCGTCCTGATATCAGTCAACGAAATCATGTTCCTGGCAAGCAAGCAAGAGAGATGGCAACCAACAAGCCTCTGGCCAACTTGCAAAATATACCCTGCCACACTTACAAATATGCACGGGCCCTGGTTCAGATAGAAACCATGCAAGCAACAGCAAAATCAAATTCTGTTCCTTGCCACCGAGGTAATCAATATTTGCATGCCGTGAGGAACCACATGACAAAATCAAATCTCATTCCTTACGTGCATAAAAAGAATCCCGTGCTCCACTGCTGCAACCTACAAATGCATGTAGAGCAGATTCCTGATATCATAATCATGCGGCAGCTTGCCAACCAGCGCAAGCCTCCGGCTACCTTGCAGTATATCACGCGACACTTAACAAATTTACATGATTCCGTTCAGGTAACCACCCTCTGTATGCACGTAAAATCAATTTATGTTCCCTGCCAGCCTTGCAGTCACGCATTCAAGAAAATACAAGCAATCCTGCTTCCTACTCCCTCCATTCTTAAATTGATATCGCCATTATCTTCAAACATCAACTTTAATTATTCGTTTTGTTCAAATATATAAAATTTAAAGTTACGATTTAAATAACTCTAATTTGTTCAACATATTCATATTCTGTTTATACATGACACAAGGTTGGCGCTATTGTACCTATGCTTCACAATATATTACAGACGGACAAGTAACATTCTATATGAAAAAATGATCATTATATGCAGCATATTTAGAGGTGTTTTACAGACTCACTACATAATTAATTGGTCGACTCACAAAGCTCCGAAAATCGGCGAACTACTCAATCACTCAAGTTAGATATCTTCTTAAGCATCAACACATAAAACAGAAGAAGACAATATCATGCGAACTATGTATTTTGTAAAACTCCGAGATTAATAAATACGTACCTCCTTTTATTTTTGCGATCTTCATTTTATTTTCACCAACAGCACAAACTTGCTTACACCTCAGCAATAGCATCGTGACCAGACATGTCGACGAGCTTCCCTGGGGCTTCATATGGCGGTGGCGGCACACTTCATTCAAGCAGAGCGCAGGCGATGGTGCTAGGCCTGCAAATGGGTTGGGTTTAAATAGGGTTTTTTGGGTTGGGTTTAGATGTGAGTTAACTTTGGAAGGGTGGAATCGGGTTGCCACATAATACGGGTTGGAACGGATTTGATCTTAGGTATGGCGGGTTGGAATGGGTTGGGACGGGTCCATTCCAATCGTCGACTATGGGCGCCTCATCCCGGGTCCCCGACTGGGACCCCATCGAACAGCGCGGCCGGGGCGCCCCTCCTTCGCAGCAGGCTCCCTTGCCCCAGCCGGCAGGGGCGCCCTCTCCTTCGAGCGTCTCTCCAGCCCCAGCCCACCGGGTTCTCGTATCCTTCCCCGCTGTTCTAGGCGGTGTGGCTCCCCACAGCCGCGCGCCAGGTCTCCGGCGAGCTGCTTCTTCTCAAATTCGTTCCGAGGAGAAGAGATGCAGAGCCACAGAGGACGGGAGCACCGAGACGTCTTGAAGAGGCACCTTTGCACTTCCTTGCTTCGAGAAGGCCGCCGGCGTGTTCTTCTGGCTAATCGATATTAGCCTGAGCGGTGTCCGCCTGTCCGGATCCACGGCCCAAGAGACCTCGGGGTGCTGTATTCTCGCCTCGGTGTCCGTGCCTGTATAACCTCACCATCCGCGATGTCTGGTGGCTGGATCGTATCACCATCGATTTTGAGTCTCTCCAGCAGCTTAAGAATCTCCGTGATGTGCAGCAGATCACCGTTGTGGCGCTAGGGCTCAAAGATTTAAATATTTTGCAGCAGATATGAACTGCCATTTTAGATAACGTTTGATGCAATGATAAAACTAAATCAGTTATATGTTTGTTTCGATTGATTTCACTTCAAAAGTTTGTTCTGTGCACTGGTTTAGTAAGATGTGCTTCAAAGTAGTAGGTGATCTTTGTTATTAATCTGCATTTGCGTTAATAAAGCAGTAGACCATTAGTACTAGGTAGCAGTAAGTATGATTAGACTGGTAATTGTCCAAACTTGTGCATTTGTTGTAGAGTTCAGTGTATTTGGGTGGGATTGGGTTAAGGTAGCAAACGGGTTGGGTGGAATCTTTAATTTTTTTTGGGTGGGGTTGGGTTTAGAAAATATATAGATATAATTATGGGTTGTTTTGGGTATGGGACGGGTTTTCCCCCGTTACCAGGCCTAGATGGTGCTAGCCCTAGAGCGGCTTCGGCTGTGGTGCTTCCGTCGATTAATGGATGTATTGTTGAGGCCTGGGACTGAGACTGACGCACTTGATTAGCTCTAGTTTAGATTTCATAAAAATCAGTTCAATTTTATATAAAAAACATAGAAAAAAGAAAATTCATTCGTTCTAAAACAGGGCTTCAATCGATCCATGGCGCAAACAGAGGTGGGATTCATGATTTCGGCTCGGAAAGAGCGGCAAATCGTGTTTTGGGAGTTTCAGTGGCTTCTCCAAAGGCCGTGAGCGAAAAAGCCAGTTTCCGAAGTGTCTAAATTTGGAACTTTTGGAGGTTTATTTTTTTATTACTGTTTAATTTATTGTTTAAGGACTTCATTTATGGAAGTGTTCACCTCCGAACCTTAAACAAAATCGTGCAGACTTTGTTTTAGAAATTGTATGTAAGAGATTAAAGCTGAGAGTTAAATGATCTCGATAAATGTTACGATTTGTGCTTGAGTTCAGTTATGCCTCAATTAGTTTACATTGGTGGACGGTCCGGTTTTCTTGGAGAAGACATGTTCCACAAACTTTCGGCCCTCTGAGACCTGTCGTGTCGACGCGGAGGATGGCACATCTTTGGATAAAGACAGACGGGTGCAGCACGATCTCTGCAACAGATCAACATCGCCTTTTTCTAGTATATATACAACCCCTTCATTGCATCCGCGCCGCAACGACTAAAAACCTAAACCCCAGCACCCGTACGCCATGGCACCGCGGAACACACGGACCTTCGGCCGCGCCGCCCTCCTCCTCATCTTGGCCTTCGCCGCGGCGATCTTCCTCGGCGCGATGGCGCCGGCGACGTCCGCGGCCGCGCTGCCGGAGTCGGAGACGTGCGTGCCGTCGCTGCAGCGGCTGCTATCGTGCCTGGACTTCATCGAGCACCGGACGGACGAGATCCCGCCGGCGTGCTGCGTCCAGGTGAACGCCACGGTGGCGGAGCAGCCGTGCTGCCTGATGCACGTCGTGCTCGGCCACGCCGGGAAGCTCCTCGGCCCCGCGTACGACAGCAGCCGCGCCATGGTCGACGTCACCGCCAAGTGCATCGGTGACGCGTCCGTCCTCTTGCAGATCGGGATCAACTGCTCAGGTTTTCATCGGTTAATTAAATTGTTAGATTTTTTATCGAAGAGTATATAGTTTTAATTTGATTTTCATACACAATAGATTATAGGTGTTTGTGGTTTCATTGATCGTCATCGCTCTTGGGTTTTTTCTCTCGCAGGCAAGCCGCTCCCGCCGTTGACACCTGAATTCACGTTCACTACTGGTGTGCCGCCGCCATCATCTTCAGGTGAGCAATTCGTCGCCTGAACCTAGTAATATGCGAATCCGATAACCTTTTTCTAGAAATTCTGATGCCAAGTCGATTCACTTGTGCAGGAGCAACAATGGTGCTGGGCTCGTCTTACTCCGCCGCCGCAATATTACTGGCCTGCTTTCTTGGATTCATCGTTAGGTTCTAAGATCAAAAAATCGAAGTACTTATATGTAGGAGTAGCGTAGTTCCAATCTGTTGCGGGAGATCCTTGTATAAAACAGCGACGGAGATAAAAGATCTCCCTTTTGTTTAGTAGATGAGAATATGAATTCATGTCCTTAATGCATTTACTTATTTTGCTTTCGCTGCATTAATATAGATGTATATCGATCACCCTGTCCTCTTTGAAGAGACAATCGGCAAGAAGTCGATTGCCATGCTGATCACGTCGTCGAGCCTGCGGTCCGCGGGGGAGACGGGGGATCCCATCAGCCCGGCGCTCGCGAACCCGGCGTCGCACGTCGTGGGCGCGCCGTACGCCTTCGCGAGAAAGTCCTGAGCCTCCGCCAGTGCCCTGACGCCCCCGCCGGCTGGCCCCGCGGCGACCCTCGCGGCGCGCCCGAGCCGGCGAACGGTCGCGGCGTACTC
>BCLG01000541.1:140824-176879 GCA_001602295.1 Zoysia matrella
CCGCGATGACCGCGAGGCCGCGCGCGTCCGCCGTGGCGCTGGCCCTGTCGCTCGCCATCGTATTCATGCAGAAGTCGTACTCGTTCTCGGACCCCGCCGCGTATTTCTTGCAGTCGATCTGCAGCGTCGATGGCGTGGAGGCCACGCATGAGTGTGGGAGGAGTAGGACGCAGACGACGAGTGCGCAGCTGGAGAGAGCTTGGAGGGCGGCCATGGCGAAATTATTCTTATCTCTGTGTTGTTCCTCGGTGCGTGCGTTCGAGTGCGCGTATGCTGGATCATATAAAAGATGGTAGACAGGCGATAACTGCTGCTTTAATGCGGGCAACGCGCGTACGATTTATTGGCTGAAATAGAAGAGTGCTTCATAGCTGAGAGTACGTTCGTGAACGTTTTCTTCTCTTTAATTTCTTTGACACGAGAACGTTGTCATTTGATTCTGTAAAAAAAAGGTGACTTTCCCCATGACCCTAAACAGCCATACATGTCCACCAGTCCTGTTCTCTCTTCTCCCTTCAATTGCTAGCGGTGTCTTTACCGAGGTTTACAAAATGATTCAAAACCGCCTGCTTTTACAGTTTTTGTTTTGCGGTTTTTGTTGAAACCGATTCGGTCTGGTTACACCGAACAATCAATTTTCGTTTTAAAATTTTAAAAATTTTGAAAATTTTAGAATACCAAAAACCAATAAAACCGAAGAGTAAACCGGTGAAACTGATGGGTTTCAAACTTTGAAACTCAAAACCGATAAAACCAAAGAAACCGGTCAATAAATCGATGAAATTGCTCGATAAGCAGAAAAAATTGACAATTTATTGTAGTACTTCGTTCAATTTTTGATTTTTCGACAGCACGTGATCCCTGTCGTTGTTGCCCGCTGGGCAGCACCACCGGCCAGGCGCCAATGGTGAGGATCGGGGTCCCCTGAATTAGGGTAAAAATTCAGGGGAGCTACAGTGCAACGAATTAGGGTATGTTTTTTACCGCAGGATCTGAAATGAATGTGAACAGTGTTTGATGAACAGTAAAGTCAAGGATTCAACAAGGAAAGAAGCACACCGTTGCGAAGTCAAGGATAAGTTAGTTCTTTAGGTGTCCCAAAAGGTGTGATGACCGCCAATATCAAGCAACAGCAACCTAATCTTGTTTATTCAGAGAAGCCATACCAATTGTTGAATAGAAAGAACAATTGATGAGAAGCAAGGTTCACAAAATTTGCAAGATTCAACACTGAAGATGAAGCCATATGGAAGACTGAAGGATATCTACAGAAGAGTTTTCCCTGAGTCCTTCAGTCTCTCACATTCTATTTTCCCCATCTTCTTAAATCTCGGGACGAGATTTCTTTGAGGGAGGAGGGCTGTGACATCTCACATTTTTCAAAGCAAAGAAGCAAGTTGTTTGATTTCAAAATTCTAGAACCGAGCTCCAAAACAATTCAAACAAATTCCTGAGTTCAAATGAGGATTCAAATTTTAAATGCGAGTTCAAAAGTTTTCACAGAAATGTTATAAAATAAAATTTCATTCTGAATGGTATTGCAAAAATTCTAGAAATTTTCTAAGAAATTTTTTTAAAGTTTAAAGGGCCCAAATGAATTATTTCTTTTAAATGATTTCCTGTCTTCAAAATTTTATAGAATAAAATGTATTTGGATTTTTGTCACGTCCCAAATCTCAAGTTAAGAAAAAAGGAGAGTTTTAAAATTTTTCTTTCCTTGACAATTATAGTTAGGCCAAATTTTCTTTTAGATGCTCCTTTTAAAAGGAACTAAAGCTAGAAATAGCTTAATAAAATTCAAAATTTCAAAAACTTAAAACTTGGAGTTTGACCAGTGTTTGAATTTCTCTTTTTTTTCACCTCGGGTTTTTAATTGGAGTTTGGATATCCCCAAAAATCCCAAGCCAGAAAAAATATATAAAATAATAATAATAATAATAGAAAGTAATAATAGGAATTAAGGAGGGGAAAATTTGTTTTTAACCAATGGGCCGAACTACCAGGCCGGCCCATTTCCTCTCCTTCTTTCTTTCCTTCGGCCTGGCCTGCACGCCACTTCTCCTCTGGCCCAGCCGCGCCTCCCTGTCGTCTTCTTCTCGGGACACCGCGCGTCACGCGAGCTGGCCGGCAGAGCAGGCCAACCCCACCTAGCCTCGCCAACGACACTGCACACGAGGGAGGCCACGACATCGTCGCGCGTTGCCGTTAACCAGCCCCACCGCGCAGCACAGAGAGGCAACCGTGTTGATGTCCGAGAAAGCGGTGGCCCTTGTTGCCATGCGCTTGAAGGCCGGGCGCCGCCCCGCCGGCCTGCCAAGGCGCCGCGCTAGCAGCCGCTTATCTGCACCACGGAGCTCAACGAGGACACGCAGCAACCGAACACGCCAAAAATCACCGCTCCACCGCGCCTGTGTCGAGCTACGCTGCCGAGCGCCGCCCGGCTATAAAAGAAAACCAACGACGTGCCCGCGTGTCCCCTTCGCTCCACCACATCCCAAAGCTTGTCCACGACCCCGCCCTCACTGGAATTGCCCTCCGCCACCGTCAATTTTGCGTTTTCCCCCAACCTCGGCCGCAGCCGCCCCTCTCCAGTGAGCACCCCCTTCGCGGCCGCCATCCTTCAATTCCTCGCACTGGTATCCCTACAAGCCCCCTAGGAAGCTAACTGAGCCGGAGAGATAGGTAGCCGTAGCGCCGTTGGGCCGATCCACGCGAGTCACCGCCGCGCTCCGCCACCCACACGCCGTCGGCCGTCATTCCCAGTCGGTTGGCAAAATCACACTCGTCATCACGTGTTCCCAGTCTTAGGGAAGGTGCAGGCCAAGTTTCATGCGAAACCGAGGTCTGTGCTGCCGGAAACGCACGCGCAAACCTGCGTACCCAGGACGCATCCAGAGCACGTCCGGAGCGTGCACTGTCACGCTGTGTTCCCGCTCCGATAGAAGTCGAACGCTAACCCCAATCCCACTATTGCGTAGAGTTCAACCCAAGGGTTTCAGGACGCTAGTTGTTGCCTCGAGACTTGTGGCCAAGGTGCCGAGAACGCGGACCGAAGTCGGGAGCCCGTCCGGTGTCGCCGGGAGCGCGGCCGACCCGTGAACCCCGAACTTTCCCATAACCCTGAACTTTCCTGTGTCCGTGGAAACCCGAAACTTTCCCGTGAACCTCAAACTTTCCGTGAACCTCGAACTTTTCCGTGAACCCCGAACTTTCTCGTGCCCGTGGAAACCCCGAACTTTCCCGACCTGTGGAAACCCCGAACTTTCCCGTGAACCCCGAACTTTTCCATGTGTGTGAAATCTTCGAACTTTCCCGTGTCCGTGGAAACCTCGAAATTTTCCATGAATCCCGAACTTTCCCGTGAACCCCGAACTTTCTCGTGTCCATGGAAACCCCGAACTTTCACGTGTCCATGAAAACCCCAAATTTTCACCACAACACACAGGTCCACGAGAAAATCCCCGATTTCAGGCATCTGAGTGCCCAGAGGGCATGGACACTGGCCGAACCCCGTATCCAAACAGATTTTTCTGCAGTCTGTCATAACACGTTGTCGCTAACTTTGCCGCCACATCCTAACTCCGATCATCACAATCAATATACCATTAGAACCACATCATGGGCCCTACCATCCTAGCCTATTCAAACTCCATAACATGTTTGGTGATTGTCTTTTCTTAGTTTCTTAGTTATTCTTTGGTAGTCTTATTGTAGCTATTGTTTGTAGCAGAAAAAGAAGAAGTTGAAGCCGCCCAAGAGCCCGAAGAGTCTGAAGAACCCGAGCCTGAAGCGGACTTCGAAGAAGCAACTGAAGGCAAGTCCTAACCCATCTTAAGCCTATTGAACCCATGTTTTATTTACCACGCCGATAGACAGCGATGCTAGCCTACTTTAGAATGTGTTAAACATTGTGTAGTTTAATACCTATTTGATCTTAGGTATTTATATTTATGTTAGTAACTTGCTGTATAAATATAGATTTTTTCCTTGAAAACCATTACCGACGTGTCCTTGATAACTGTAGGAATTTTTATTTCTAGTTAGTTTTACGAAACGGGTACTACCTTGTTACTAGAACTGCTTAGGACTCTATCTGCGGTGCTCTACACCGCCACACCATCTACTATTAATTTACAAAATAAGTTAAAGAGAGTTTGGTGGTGTGAGTATAAACACAAGGGATGGGGTTAGAACAACTGATGCTAGGTGAAGAGGGGACGTTTTTGGCCGTGGACCTGAGGTGACAGTGATAGGTGTGTAGGCTTCGCTGTGGATGAGACCGCCACCCCTGCCATGTAAGGACCAGTTCGTCAGCCCTCGACTTGGTAATTCCCGTGCAACCACAGAACCTATACTTTTTTGGCAGGACTTATTCTCTTTACGTATTCTTTTCACATCGAACCACTGGGGGGGTCAGTAGTGAAGACACAAGAGAACAGGAGAAGGGCGTGAGATGACTCGCTGCCTAGCCTTCGACGGTAATTGCCCGCGTCATGGGAGCGTAAGCCCATGGATATAGCCTCTAGTTTGGTAATACTCGGGATTGAAGGGGACCAGAGAAAAGCATGAATACGGTGGATATTCACGACTCGGCTCCGGAAATGTACCGACGTGTCATCGACGGCCTGGAAAACCTCGAGGGATGGCCCCTGTTTACACCTTGGGTGGAATCTGTGAAAAACTGCGTAGATGTGGGATATGCGTTTTGCAACTCTAATGATCAGGAGTAGCATAACCTGTGGGTACAGTGTACAATCTCTGCAGAGTTAAAAATCCTTCCGGATAGGCCGTTGTCACGGTATTGATATGCTACTGTTCGAGCGCCCTACGATTATACTTTATTCAGTGCCTTTGATGCGTGAGTGGGTGTAGCGACCTGTGTTTTAGAAATTGCGTGGCTGTGTGCTTAGGGCTGGTACGAGAGTGCTTACGCCCAATATAAAACTTGGAAACTGCGGAGAGGGGTGAAAACCTTTCCCAGGTCCACTCTACTAAAATATAGCAAATGCTCTTCTCTCTACTTTAAATTCTCTTCTAAAAGAGAGCCGGCATGAAAACATGCTTTCAGTAAAACTTTACCCCAAGCTTTTCTTGCTTCGCTACGGCGAAACCTCTTACCTACTTTTTGTTGGGACTTGCTAAGTACCTTTGTACTCACTCCTTCTGTTGTTGCTACTTTTGCTCAGAAGACGAGGATGACGAAGAAGATGCTGACTACGAAGAGTAGAAGTCTCGTTCGCCGTCAAGTTGCCTGTGGTGTGTGAATAGACTAGGTGTGGTTCGCCCAGAGTCACTGTGCCGACTCATGCTTGTACTCTAGACTTGTTTGCCAAACTTTTTAGGTTGAGTAGTGCGATATAATAAAGTACGTGTGATGAATACCACATTGTTCTGAATGTGTGTACTAGCTACGGATTCAGGGAATGGTACAGGTTGCACATAGACGCTCCTTTCTGAAAGAGAGTCTCACAATTTTTAACTTGGGCTTAAAATAAAAGTTGTTCCTCCCAAAATGTTCTAGCGCTCTGCAAAGTATCAAAATTTTAGGATCCCGAAAAGTATGGATTTCGAAGCCAAGCAGCAAGCAGCGCAGAAAATCGAGGAAAATCCAGAAATTAGAAAATTCTCGCGGGACCTGTCAGCGCCTTCTTCCTCCTTCCCCTACCGCACGCCACCAACGCACAGGATAGCTGTCACGCGCGCCGCATGCTTGAGTGCCACGAAGCTCGCGACATGTCCCTCCCCAGCTGCCGTGCGAACTCTACCCTCTCCCGGCCGAGCTCCTCCCTCTCTCTTTCTCTATCGCGAGCGCCACCACCTCTCTCAGCCATTGCCGTGGAACGGCCTGGCCCAGCCGTCTCCGGCCCCCCCTCTTTGCGAGCAGCAGCGCCCGTCCTCCGACGAGCCTCGCAGCCAAGTCGATTTGGCGTTTTCCCCAAATTCCGAAGTTTTGAAACCAGCCGGCCAAGATCTTCAAATCCTGCGCTCATCCTGTGGATCTTCCAGGATTACTCGACGATTTCCGTAGTTCCATACCAGGCGTAGCTCCCAAGATTGTTAATCGACCGGTTTTGTGACCATGGCGCAGGATTTTGGAGTTTCTTCATCGCCGGCCGCCTGAACCCGTCAGCCCCACCGCCAAGCTCTGTCGTTGGGCCTTCCTTGTCGACGTCTTCATCCTTGCCGGCCTTCTCCACCCTCCAATGAAGCTCAAGGTGAAGGCATCATCAAGTTTCGTCACTTATACCAGCCGGAACACCTCGCCGAAGCCGCGCGCCGCCCCGCCCCTTGCCGCCGCCGTGCTCCGGTGAGGCCTCCACCGCGTTGACCTCCTCTGTGAACTACCCATGTGGCGTAGAGCGTTTTGATACATTCCTTTTCTTGCTTGGCCATCGGAACGGCGCCCCGGCAGGACGCCACTGCGTGCCGGCGGTGAGCGCCATGGCTGGCGAGCTCAAGCTCGAGCCGGGATCCCGTGTGGCTATGACAGGATCCCTTGCGGCCAACCCCGCAGCCTCCCGTGTGGCCTCTCATATGGGCCGGGATCCCATGTGAAACCCCCCCTGCGGCCCACTCCGTGTCCAAGGCCCAGAGCGGCTGGTTTAAACTTGTAAAAATCATAGCAACTTCTTTATAGCTCAAAAAATTGTGAAATAAATTTTGTTAGGCTCCTCTCAACTTGAAATATATTCTAAAGCTAATAAATTTTTATTTTATGCATGAAAATAATTTATTTAATTCAGATCACACAATAACTCATTAATGCATTATCATTATTCCTTGACATGATCATATCTTGGAAAATTCACTTTCCCCTCTATTTAATTAAACCCTTTTTGATTCTGCAAGTTTCATCTTTATCTTCATCAAAAATAATTTTATAAAGTTATATTTTGTTTAAACACTATTTAATTCATTATAAATTCATTTGATTTTAATAAATCCGAGAAAATATACTCCGTTGTTTATTTAGTTATAATTTATGTTTTAGAAAAATCATCATATTTAATTTATTTAGAAATAATTTTATTAAATATTTATTGTTTTAAATGGTATTTAAATCATTATAAATCTATTTCATTTAAATAAATCTTGAAACTTTCTCAAAAATTTATTTATAACATCTCTGATTTTATGAGCCACTTAAACTTGGTTTTGTATTTTTGAAAATCATATTAAAGAAGTTTTGTAATCAAATTTACTAGTCCTTCTTATAAAAAATAAAAAGCTATCATTGCATGTGAGTTAAATTCAAATCTTTCAAGTTTAAAAAGCTGCATAATTAATTTCTTTACATATCATCTCTTGTTAGGATCCGAGCTAACTGAGGAGGAGTTCGTCGATGTTCCGTCAGACGAAGAAACTAACTGTGAGCAAAGCCCAGGCAAGCCTCGGTGCATTAGTCCTGTTTTTAATATTTTTAGTTTATCACTGTGTATAGTTAGTACTGTAATGTGCATTAGCTTTTAGGAGTTGATTGAAACAATAGACTGCATGATAGGTACTTTATTACCTATATGTTAAGTGTCTTTAGTATAGTCAACCCAGCGTATAGCTATGCTTTAAGTTGTAGCTAACGGTAGAAGTCGAGTGAATGAGGACTTCGCTCACGAGATATAGGTTATCACATCTGGTTTGGAACTTTGGTATGAAATAATGAGGTTGGTTATGAAATCATATAAAATGATGAATTAGAGACCGAGCAGTGAAGTAAGGTGTGATAGCCAATGTGTGATAGCTTTGTCTATGTCGGTTAAGGACCGTACCATTGTTGGCCCTATTGATCAAGTTTGAACAGTACTGTTTACATACTGGAGAAGAGGGACCCAGAAAACCGATGTAACTTGAATGTAGCAATGTGCGGACGTGACGCTACCCCCTGGTTTTTTGGAGGTGCTAAGGGGAGAGATAGCAAAAAGGGTACTACCTCATGAATCACGTCTGGACGTGGATTGCGTGTAGGCCCTTTTGGTTGGTAGCAGTGGACCGACAATGAGGTAGTCTTGTGAAAGGTTTCTAGGGATTCTGAGAAGCGCGTACATATTGTGTAATCAGGTTTCTCCAGCTGGATGTAAATCGATTATAATCGCTGCCCCGCACAGTAACGAGTACCACTTGTCTCTTCGTGTCACATCGTAGTTAGAAGTGGATTAAGAAAGAAATGAGATGTTAATATGATTTGCCTGGTACATTTGTCATAAATTATTTGGTAACCATGTTTGATTTAGATTATAGTGCAAATTAAATTTACATTTTTGGTGTAACTTAATTCACTGTTAAAATTTAAAAGTAAGGATTTATTGTTAGCACTGCTTTTTGCTAACTAGCCATCCCTGAGAGTCAGCCTTCTCATATTTCTTGGAATCGGCTGTAGTTGGCCATGTTGATGGGTATGACTTGCTGAGCATTTGAATGCTCAAGGCTTCGCTCTTGTTGTTTTTATTGCAGGCGTGTTTCTCTCTCCCTCTACAATTTGAATGGAAGACTTGCTTGCCGCATTGCGATGTTGGTGTGTGCTGCTAGAAGGTGCATCGTATGGGCTCGATGCAATCTTTGCTTAGACTTCAGGATTCTCTGTTAGTTATTTCCGGTTGTTGCTTCCGCGCCTTTAAAATCTTTGTTTTATAAATTTAATCAATAGTTTGTTTTATATTTTATCGTGCTTTAATTGTACTGTTGATTCTCGCTTCGCTGAGTGACACTCGATAATATCCTGTGGTTGATGTATTGTCTCCTTCGAGGGGCAGTCTGTCACAGCTGGTATCAGAGCATTTCGAGAACAGCATGACTTTAAAACTATATTCAAAAAGCTAACTTCGCTGAAAACCCTTAGTTAAAGCCCAATTAAGAACTATATTAGTGTTGGTCTTACCAGATGGCTTTTTGAGTGTGCTAACTGCTAACCCTTAGTTCGTGTAGAATTTGAGAGATCATGTTTGCCACCGAGGTCACGTACGATCAACTATATTGGCCAAGTTTTTATTTTGGTGAGGACCAATAGGACGACTGCATATTGAGCATTTGCATTTAAAAATCGTAAATAACCAAATAATCTAAAAAGAGATCTTCGTCTTGTTTTAAAAAGTTTTAACCCACCCAACTTTGGAGTAAAGACGCTTTGAATTTAGCTGCCAGTGTAGTTAGGCCAGATTCCCCAAAGCCATTTTGAATTTCAATGCAGTTTGGCCAGATTGCATAAAATTTGGGGAGCACGTATGCTGTTGAAGATTAGGTGGTTGATTTTAGCATTGGAATTTTGAGAGACTGGTTCTATGCGCGAAGAAGATGAAGAAGGCCTCAATGAATCAGTGGATAGGAATGCCTTTATCTCAAGCCCAATTTTGGCACAAGTTATCGCGGCTATTCTTAGTCCTAGAAAGAACAGTCACAAGAAGCCATTTTAAAACTCTACTAGGCAGCATGGTAGCTCTCACTCGGCCCTTCTAGCCCATGGTTCCCCGTTATCAATTTTCAACTCTAGGAATTCAATTTTTAGTGTCCTTATTTTCAAAATTGTTGCCCAACCCTTGCATTCCGACCTCTGTCATTAGTATTTCTAATAGCCTAAGGTTCAACTTGTCAAGAAGGTTATCATGATTTCTAAACCTTTGTCCCTTATCTGCTTCCTACAAACTCTTCATGTTTTGGAAATCCCTAACTAATTTGGTAGCCAACTCTTGTTCTGGTTCATTCTGTAGGCACATCAAAAGTCGAGCTCAAATGGGAAGCCCAGAACTCCGCTACGATGAATTTTGTGCCTCAACGCCAATTTAAAAATTCATAGATCCATCATTTCTTGTCCGATCTTCGAGTTTAAGTACTCCCTACAAAGGTTGTGATATTCTTTACCGGTTTCGTAGTCAAACTTCTCTAAGATTTGTTCCCACAAACCCTGTTAAATATCCAAACTACGTGAAAACTTCAATCGGTTCAGAACTAATTTCGGCACGTCGTCTGTCACCTTTCAGAGAGCATATCTCCTGTTCTATTTATTTTATGAGGACAAGTGAATATCTGTTAGAAAGCTATGGAAGTCCTCTATAACTTTGTTATTAAACTCCCTTCTTGATTCTGCCCTGAAAAATGTCAGAATCCATTTTGTGACTGCTGCCAGTCCAGGACAGAATTAACGCTGCTTTGTTTATTCCCCTTGTGCTCTAGCAGTTCGCTCCAAATCTTTCATTCCTACTTTAATTAGCATTGTTGTCGATCGACCATTTGTTGCTGTTGTTCCGTAGCCCGTCACAATGCTCTCCACTTGTATGGCTTGTTCATTTATTATTAATGAGCTACCATCTTTTGCAACCCGTGAAATCCTTCTTGCTGTTCTTTGGATTATGCCTCGGAATCAAAGTTCCTTTCACAAACCCCTCTTGTCTCTAATAGATGAGATGCATAAATACTCATTATTGCATAACCTAAACCATTGCGTCCTTGCCAATCTATACTCTGAGGCATCTCATGACCTATGTCCGTGCATCACTATGTTCTTGCTCAATAAAATAAAATTAGATAGCATGAATCACTTGGGGGGGATTTGCATCAGCACCATCCATCATGCCATATGCATCATATCATGTGCACCATTTCACATTCATATGCATGTGCATCTTTATACCCGTCTAGAATGATGCATAAATACATATTATTATGAGCAAGAATGTGGTGTGCAATCTTTTTTACCCAAAACCTAATTGCACCGTTAGAAGTATCCTAGAACACCAAATTTCTTCTCCCTACTTCTTTAAACATCCCCTTTAATCAAACGCGCATGAACTTACTCCATCTAGGTAGTTCTTGTGAAACCCTTACCCTTCTTTATAAATCTTGAGAATCTAAAACTCTTCTAGAAATCCTTCATGTTTCGCTTGGACCATGTACATGAAATAAATGATTGCCTGATCTAAGCATATGCATCCTTCTTGTTAAATCATATCCGATCCCCATTCCAATAGCTATCCTTCAAAAGGAGAATATTCTTCAAATTTGTTTTTACCAACCTAGATCAACTACTTGGAAAAAAAACTTCCCCATAGTCTTTTGTCGGTAACTCTTTTCGTCCTCCACTTTGAGTTTTGGTGATTACAACTGTTGGGAGGATAGTTGCTATCTTCCACATCACCTTTTCATATGACCTTGTTTATGTGAGCAACCTCTCTTCTCTTTTTGACCCCTTTCGTAACCCGTATATTTGTTGGCCATACAAAGTGCATAACCCGATAAAATGTCTTTGTCTAAAGAATGTTGGTTTCGCCTCCTAAAATCCTTAATCCTTGGTCTAGGAGACAATCACCTATGATACCTCGATTAGTCCGCCCCGAGTACTTACGGATCTTTTGTACTCTTCCTTGTAAACATGATCACTCCTAGTAATCTGGGAACACGACCGTTGTACTAACCGGATCTTTTCGTATCGATTCTAACATCTCGGAATCGACTGACGGTTGTTTTCTCCAGAAATTGTAGTTTTGCTTTTGAGTTGTGCTGGTTCGTCCAGGCTTTTCTCAAAATCAGAAATTATAATTCGGAGAGAACCTCCTTTGACCTTGATGAGGGATCCAATTATAATACCCTTCTCAACGGATGGCGCATTATAGAGTACGCACCCAGAATGAAGAATATTTTACTTGGAGTTCATCATCTAAGTATCAAGGCTTGTCCCCTCTTTTAAACCCATATCCTTCCTTGAGTCGAGATGGATACGTGCACTTCTCATGTAGAATCCGCATTATTTCTGTGGAACACGACGTGGTTCACTTGTAACAACTCGAATCTTGAGAATCATCGAGCCTCCATATAAATCTTCCGCAGATCTTTGCTATCGAACTCATGTGCTACTCAATATTTACCGTATAAACCCTTGTCCATCTCCTTTGCCTTGTCTCTATCTCCATTTACTCCCAGAAATTTGCTTACTTATTTGAGCGATCCTAACCGTTGGTGATCCTGTGTATCTTCAACTCTTGCGTAGGAAAGGAGCACAACACTTCGGTTTCGGAATTTAATTAGCGTTGTAGATGTTTCCAGTCATAGCGAAGTTCATTGCATATCGACTGAGGACTGCCAGCAATCTATCTGGTGTATATGATCTTTACCCCGCAACACAGTTGAAGGAATACTTGAAAGTCCCTACAGATATCAAGGTGGACAATACCGACCAACATCAACCAGATTCAACCTGTGCGGAGAAGCTGATACAGAAGGTTGATCGGAAAGACCGAGTGACAAGAAACAAGGCGTAGAGAATTTTTTTTCCGGTCCAATAGACACTACACCAGAGACAAAACACTTGGGAGACCAAAGAATATCTACAGCTGAATTTTCTCGCATATCTTTGCTACTGAACTCATGTATTGATTGGTATTTCAGACGCTACAAACCGTTATCTATCTTATTTCCATCATCTCTATCTTACCCTATTACCAAAATCTTATTTCGTTTTTTATTTGGTCTTGTCAGTTAGTGATCCTTGTATTCCTAAGATTCAACAAGGAAAGAAGCACACCGTTGCGAAGTCAAGGATAGGTTAGTTCCATGACACCTTGATCCATTTTCCGATCATCAGGAAGTGCAAGTTTTTTGGGTATCAGCCAAAGAGCCAGTGGAACTAGCCAGAAGAGACAATACTTTCCGTGTCATAGCAGGAGAGGTATTTAGGGGTCCCAAAAGGTGTGATGACCGCCAATATCAAGCAACAGCAACCTAATCTTATTTATTCAGAGAAGCCATACCAATTGTTGAATAGAAAGAACAATTGACGAGAAGCAAGGCTCAGAAAATTTGCAAGATTCAACACTGAAGATGAAGCCATATGGAAGACTGAAGGATATCTACAGAAGAGTTTTCCCTGAGTCCTTCAGTCTCTCACATTCTATTTTCCCCCCTCTTCTTAAACCTCGGGACGAGATTTCTTTGAGGGGGGAGGGCTGTGGCATCCCACATTTTTCAAAGCAAAGAAGCAAGTTGTTTGATTTCAAAATTCTGGAACCGAGCTCTAAAATAATTCAAACAAATTCCTGAGTTCAAATGAGGATTCAAATTTTAAATGCGAGTTCAAAATTTTTCACAGGAATGTTATGAAATAAAATTTCATTCTGAAAGGTATTGCAAAAACTTGAATTTTAGAAATTTCATAAGAAATTTATTTAAAGTTTAAAGGGCCCAAATGAATTATTTCTTTTGAATGATTTCCTGTTTCAAAATTTTATAGAATAAAATGTATTTGGATTTTGAACTCGGGCCTAAATTAAAAGTTGTTCCTCCCAAAATGTTCTAGCGCTCTGCAAAGTTTCAAAATTTTAGGAGCTCGAAAAGTATGGATTTTGAAGCAAAACAGCAAGCAGCCCAGAAAATCGAGGAAAATCCAAAAATTAGAAAATTCTCGCGGGACCTGCCTGTCAGCGCCTTCTTCCTCCTTCCCCTACCGCACGCCGCCAGCGCACAGGGCAGCTGCCGTGCGCGCCGCATGCTTGAGTGCCATGAAGCTCGCGACGTGTCCCTCCCTAGCTACCGCGCGAACTCTACCCTCTCCCGTCCGAGCTCCTCCCTCTCTCATTCTCTCTTGCGAGCGCCACCACCTCTCTCGGCCATCACCGTCGAACGGCCCCGCCAAGCCGTCTCCGGCCCCCACTCCCTGCACGCAGCGGCACCCGTCCTCCGTCAAGCCTCGCAGCACCTCATGCCACCTCCTCCCTCCCAGAGCCATGCCGATTTGGAATTTTCCTCAAATTCCGAAGTTTTGGAACCCGCCGGCCAAGATCTTCAAATCCGGCGCTCATCCTGTGGATCTTCCTGGATTACTCGTTGATTTTGGTAGTTCCATACCAGACGTGCCTCCCAAGATTGTAAATCAACCGGTTTTGTAACCATGGCGCAGGATTTTGGAGTTTCTTCATCACCGGCTGCCTGAACCCGTCAGCCCCATCGTCGAGCTCCGTTGTCCGGCCTTCCTTGTTGACGTCTTCTTCCTGGCCGGCCTTCTCCGCCCTCCGGTGAAGCTCAAGGTGAAGGCATCATCAAGTTTCATCACTTGTATCAGCCGGAACACCTCGTCGAAGCCGCGTGCCACGCCGTCCCTCGCCGCCGAGACCTCCACCGCGTTGACCTCCTCTGTGAACTCTCCATGTGGCGTAGAGCATTTCGATACTTTCCTTTTCTTGCTTGGCCATCGGAATGGGGCTCCGGCAGGACGCCACCGCGCTCCGGCGGTGAGCGCCATGGCTAGCGAGCCCACGCTCGAGCCGGGATTCCGTGTGGCTATGACGGGTTCCCTTGCGGCCAACCCTGCAGCCTCCCGTGTGGCCTCTCATATGGGCCGAGATCCCAAGTAAACCCTCCCCCCCCCACTGCGGCCCACTGTGTGTCCAAGGCCCAGAGCAGCTGGAAATTTTATTTTAAATGCAAAAGATATATTTAATTAGCAGAAAATGGTTTAAACTTGTAAAAATCATAGCAACTTCTTTATAGCTCAAAAAATTGTGAAATAAATTTTGTTAGGCTCCTCTCATCTAGAACTATATTCTAAAGCAAACAAAATTTTATTTTATGCATGAAAATAATTTATTTAATTCAGATCACACAATAACTCATTAAGGCATTATCATTATTCCTTGACATGATCAGATCTTGGAAAATTCACCTTCCCCTCTATTTAATTAAACCCTTTTTGATTCAGTGAGTTTCATATTTATCTTCATCAAAAATAATTTTATAAAGGTTATATTTTGTTTAAACATTATTTAATTCATTATACATTCATTTGATTTTAATAAATCCCAGAAAATATACTCTTCTATTTATTTAGTTATAATTTATGTTTTAGAAAAACCATCATATTTAATTTCTTTAGAAATAATTTTATTAAACGTTTATTGTTTTTAAATGGTATTTAAATCATTATAAATCTATTTGATTTAAATAAATCTTGAAACTTTCTCAAAAATTTATTTATAACATCTCTGATTTTATGAGCCACTTAAAATTGGTTTTGTATTTTTGAAAATCATATTAAAGAAGTTTTGTAATCAAATTTACTTGTCCTTCTTTTAAAAAATAAAAATAAAAAGCTATCATTGCATGTGAGTTAAATTCAAATCTTTGAAGTTTCAAAAGCAGCATAATTCATTTCTTTACATATCATGTCATGTTAGGATCTGAGCTAACTGAGGAGGAGTTCATCGACGTTCCGTCAGACGAAGAAACTAACTGTGAGCAAAGCCCAGGCAAGCCTCGGTGCATTAGCTCTATTTTTAATATTTTCAGTTTATCACTATGTATGGTTAGTACTTTAATGTGCATTAGGTTTTAGGGGTTGATTGAAACCATAGACTGCATGATAGGTATTTTATTACCTATATGTCAAGTGTCTTTAGTATAGTCAACCCAGCGTACAGCTATGCTTTAAGTTGTAGTTAACGGTAGAGGTCGTGTGAATGAGGACTTCACTCGCCAGATATAGGTTATCACATCTGGTTTGGAACTTCGGTATGAAATATGAGGTTGGTTATGAAATCATATGAAATGATGAATTAGAGATCGGGCAGAGAAATAGGTTGTAACACGACATGTTTCCATTGCAGACGCATGACCAATGTGTGATAGCCCTGTCTGTGTCGGTTAAGGACCGTACCATTGTCAGTTCAATTGATAAAGTTTGAACAATACTGATTACATAGTAGGAAAATGGGACCCAGAAAACCGATGTAACTTGAATACAGCATTGTGGGGACGTGACGCTACCCCTAGGTTTTTGGAGGCGCGAAGGGGAGAGATCGCAAAAGGGGTAGTACCTCACGAGTCACGTTCGGACGTGGATTGCGTGTAGGCCCTTTTGCCCACGTTGGTAACAGTGGACCGACAATGAGGTAGTCTTTTGAAAGGTTGCCAGGTGCGGCTTCTAGGAAGCGCGTACATATCGTGTAATCAGGTTTCTCTAGCTGGATGTAAATCGATTATAATCACTGCCCCGCACAGTAACGAGTACCACTTGTCTCTTCGTGTCACATCGTAGTTAGAAGTGGATTAAGAAAGAAATGAGATGTTAATATGATTTGCCTGGTACATTTGTCATAAATTATTTGGCAACCATGTTTGATTTAGATTATAGTGCAAATTAAATTTACATTTTTGGTGTAACTTAATTCACTGTTAAAATTTAAAAGTAAGGATTTATTGTTAGCGCTGCTTTTTGCTAACTAGCCATCCCTGAGAGTCAGCCTTCTCATATTCCTTGGAGTCGGTTGTAGTTGGCCATATTGACGGGTAAAACTTGCTGAGCATTTGAATGCTCAGGGCTTGGCTCTTGTTGTTTTTGTTGCAGGTGTGTTTCTCTCTCCCTCTACAATTCCAATGGAAGACTTGCTCGCCGCATTGTGATGTTGGTGTGTGCTGCTAGAAGGTGCATCGTATGGGCTCGATGCATTCTTTGCTTAGACTTCAGGATTACCTGTTAGTTATTTCAGGTTATCGCTTTAAAATCTTTGTTTTATAAATTTAATCAATAGTTTGTTTTATATTTTATCGTGCTTGAGTTGTACTGTTGGTCCTCGCTTCGCCGAGTGACACTCGATATGAACTTGTGGTCGATGGATCGCCTCCTTCGAGGGGCAGTCTGTCACAACGCACACGGACTGCGAGCGGTGTGTTGGCCCGAACCCGATTTTGAAGTCAACATACTTTTTAGCGACTCCGCTGTGGAACTAGTGATTCTGGTTGCACAAATCGAATCGTTGTTTTTCACCATGAACTCTCAGATCTCTACGACGAACATCGTCATGCCGTCCTTGGAGGACTTTCCCGAGGAGACACGCAAGGCATTTCTAAAACGCCGGCAGGCCTTCGAAGTGGCGCGCAAGGCGCGGGAAGAGCGGGAGCTGCAAGAGTATTTGACGTGCTTCAAGAAGGACCTTCAAGGTGCGATCTCTCAAGTGAAGGAGCCCGTTCTTCCGACTGTCATCGATGACGCGGTCATAGGTGCTACCAACGTGAGCACATCTTCGCACCATCCCGTTACTTTTGAAGACCTTTCATATTACTTTGGCGATTTGAAAAAGGTCTTGATTAATCATATGCAATACATGATCCAAGAAAACATATCTAAATCTAAAAATATTAGTATTGCATCATCGTCTCATGTTTCGCATGTAAGTCCTACTACTAGTGCATCAGGGCCTACTACGTCTAGTGTAGAACAACCTCCGTATGGCATGCTGTTGTACTCGTTTAGTGGACAAACTAGTTTTTCGTCTCATACGCAAACTGGTGCTTTGGTAGTATCTCTCGCTAGCGTAAAGCCAATCACTAGCATCCCCAGTCCGGCCACAAGCCGATTGAGTGAATTGGCTAATTTTATTTCTCCTTACCGTACAGTGGCATATAGCACACCGCCTATCCCACCAAACGGTACGGGTATCCCTCATGGCCCCGTTCTTAATGAACTGTTTAGCACTATAAAAACAAACATACACCCTCCACCATTCAGCGTATCTACTTGGCTACCCATTGCCAACATAGAGGAGTGTATGGCACGCATTAAAAAGAATTTGAATAAACAATTTTGAGAGACGCTAGGAGTAGACGTTAAGCGAAGAGACCAAATTTATCAAAAACCATACCCCGCATATTTTTATTCGGTCCCTCATCCTAGCGGGTGGTGTCTGCTCGACTTCGTCAAATTCAATGGTGAAGATAGTGAGACCACATGGGAACACATTAGCCAATACGTAGTGCAGCTAGGAGAAGTGGGCTTTAGTGAAGCTTTGAAGGTGAAATTATTTTCTCTATCACTAACCAGAACCGCTTCATCTTAGTTTTCATCTTTCTTCCCGGGCTCGATATACACGTGAGTCTTTATAGCGCAAGTTTCATGAGCACTTTTATTCCGGAGACAACAAATTAAAGTTGTCACATTTGACATCGGTTCGACAAGGGAGAGACGAACCCATCATAGATTATCTTCGACGGTTTAGAGATATTAAAAACCGATGCTTTAATTTGACAATTTTTTTAAAAAAAATTTAGCCGACCTAGCTTTAAGCGGATTACGGTCGCACCTTAGGGAGAAGTTGGAGGGATATGATTTTTCTCACGCTCACTCACCTCCAACAAAGGGCTTTGGCTCAAGAAAGCCAAAGCAAAGAAATAAAACATGATTACAAGACTTGCCACAGCGTTCACGTCGTGAAATACGATTCGGATAGCTCCGATGATGATTTCAATGACATTTTGGCTGCCGAGTTCTTTTGGCCATCTAAGGCCAAATTGTTTACTTGTGATTCGCTCAAATCGGTTCATAAGAATCAGAAAGACGATGTGAAATACACCTTTGATGTAGCTAAATACGAAAAAATATTTGATGAGTTACACAAAGGTGGATACATTAAGATTGCATTCACTTTACCTTCGATGGCTGAGGTTAAACGTAGGGCATATTGTAAATAGCATAACTCTTATTCTCATGCTACTAACGATTGCAATATTTTCCATCGACAGGTCCAATCGGCCATTAATAAAGAACAATTGAGTTTTAAAGAGATGCAGATCGACAAACATCCCTTCTCCGTCAACACTGTAGAACTCAACCCCAAAGTGTTGATTCGATCTCATCAAACCGATATAACTAAGGGGAATAACATGATCATCAGGGAGGAGATGCCTATTTCTTCGAGTGAGAAAGGGGGCCTCTAGAAAGGTGGTGCTCGAGAAGTCCCCCGATGGTCAAGAGTCTCTCAAAGTCACCTTTCAAAGCTTGAGACCGAGGGGGCAAGCTTCATAGCCCAAGATGATAAAGCTGAAGAATCCGGAGGTGGACAAGTGGAAGATAAACAAGGCAAGGCCACAGACTGGAAGATGGGGCCCAAAAGCGCCTTGGACCGTCTTATGGCTAAGTACAAGAACCAAAAGACCAATTTGAACAATCGGTCTATGAAGCTGGCAAGGTCACCGCCGAGTGGAGGCCGCCCACCTAGGAAGGAGATGAGGCAAACCGCAGATGTTTGTGGCCCTCCTCTTCCTCCACATGGATTCGGAGTGCCACCTCCATGATTACAACCTATGTCTTGCCCGCTATTCTCGGTGCGGCATCCATACATAGGGCCATGGATGTTGGTGCCACCGATGTCTGTTCCACCGGTGCCGTACCCTCCATTTCATCCAGGGTGGAACGGACCGTGGGGAGATGTCTTCATGAGGCTCTCTGGCCCTATTCCAGATCGGATGGAGTCTCGACCGATCAAGGTTTAAGAAGGGGGCTCCATCACCACGCCCAAGCAGGAGTGGCGCCCGAAGCAAGGTAATGAACCTGCCCCTTCTACTTTTGTTCATCAGGAGACCGCATTTGGAGGTGTCACGAAAATCGGCACAACCGATATCAAAATAGAGAGAGTTTTCACGAGATCAATCACTTTGGATGGTTCGATCGAAAAGGCCTCCCATGATCATGAAGTTAGCAGCAGCAATAGCTTCTTCAAGTACACACAACCAAGGTGGTGCCGTCTGGCTTGACCCACACTCAAAAAAGGAAGCTCCAAAAGTTGCGTCTCCAAAAGATTCGAGAGGAGGAGGCGGAGAAGAAGAGGGATGAGGTCATCAACGAGATCAAACCGATGGTCCGTCAAGGTAAGCAGTGGAGGGTCAAAGAGCCTAAGGCTCCTACTCCACCAGTAACGGAGGAAGCAGTGTCTACTCTGAAGGCACTCGGACTGGCCGACGTCGTACTTGGAGAGGACTGCAGCGCCTTCGCCTAAGGAGGATGTTGATATGTCCGAGTTCGATGACAACGACCTCTTGGACTACGAGCCTACAACGCCTCGGGAAGGTATGGATGTTAACACCATTTGCTTATTCCTTTTTGATTATTCGCTTGTAGAGGAAGAAGAGGTTATGGCACAATTTGACTGTGGGCCAAAGAGTGCTACCTTTGAAAAGCCCAAAGAATCGGAGAATCATTTGAAACCCCTCTACGTGAGAGGTCATATTAATGGTTCACCGATTTCTCGCATGCTTGTAGATGGCGGTGCCATCATTAACCTAATGACATATTTCTGGTTTAAGAAGCTAGGTAAGACCGACGACGAGCTCATCTGGACCAACATGACTTTAAACGCTGTGGGAGGAGGAGACCCTATCAAGGCTAAGGGGGTCGCTTATATAGAGCTCACCATTCAGAGCAAGACTATGGCTACCGCTTTTTTTGTTGCCGATGTGCGTGATAGCTATAACTTCATTTTAGGGTGTGATCGGATTCATGCCAATTGGTGTGTCCCCTCTACATTGTATCAATTTTTGATACAATGGGTTGATGATGATGTAGAGGTTGGTCATGCGGATGCATCGACTTGCGTTGCTATGGCTGAATCATCATCTTTGCCGCATGACACCGTGAAGTGCTTGACTGGTTTAGACTTGACAGATTATGATTTTTTAGTATAACTAGAGATGGTTTTGTACCCGTCAACGTAAAGCCGAGGGAAAATCAGCTCAACCATATGATTTATTGGAGTCAAATATTGATTGGTTGCAAAAGAGAGTGGAACAATATCGGTCGAACACGAACGATATGTACGAAGCTGTAGAAAAGATAGAGGACATGGATAAGTTAGGACAAGGATTCACATCGGTCGATTCTCTTGAGAAGGTGAACCTTGGCAGCTATGATAATCCTAGACCAAATTTTTATAAACCAAAATCTGAAAGCCGATTACAAGGTAAAGTTGATCGATTTATTAAAAAAATACGTGAACTATTTTGCATGGTCTTATAATAAAATGCCCAGGTTGAACCGTGAGTTAGTTGAGCATCGGCTACTAATAAAATCTAGTTTTAGACCTTTTAATCAATCGATGAGGAGATTCAACCTGAATATGCATGATCGGATTAAAGAGGAGATTAACCGATTACTTGATACAAAATTCATAGGACCTGAGTGGATATCCAATTTCGTGTCGGTAGAAAAGAACACCGGTAAGATTAGAGTTTGCATTGATTTCAAAAATTTGAATAGAGCCACTCCTAAAGATGAGTACCCTATGCCCATAATTGATATGTTGATTAATGATGCTTTTGACTATAGAGTCATTAGTTTTCTTGATAGTAATGCAAGATATAATCAAATCTTTATGACCGAAGAGGATATGTCTAAAACTGCTTTTAGGTGTCTTAGTTTTGTAGAATTGTTTGAGTGGGTTGTCATAGCGGCGGTTCTTAGGGCGTCTAAGGGGGGAGTCCCTTTTCGTCTCTACATAGCGGCGGGAGATGATGTGGTTGGTGCTATTTTGACGCAATAAGCCAAAGGAAAAGAGTACGTAATCATCTATGTGAGTCGACGGTTGGTGGATGTGAAAACAAGGTACACTCTCATCAAAAAATTATGCTTTCCCTTGTATCATGCTTGCACTAAGTTGAGACATTATTTGCTATCTAGCATATGTGTGGTTGCTTGTCAAACCGATGTTATTAAGCATATATTGCATAGGCCGATTTCTAGTGGTAGGCTTGTTAAATGGGCTTATGCATTGATTGAATATGATTTGGCTTATGAATCGTTGAAATCCAAGAAATGCCAAATTGGTGCTAATTTTATTGTTGAACATCAAATTGATTTAGAGCATGATTTGAATGTTAATTATGTGACATTTACCCCTTGGAGATTGTATTTTGATGGATTGGTTTGCAAAGAGGGTCAAGGTGTTGGTTTAGTGTTGGTTTCTCGTCATGATGCACACTTTGAATTCTCGAACCGATTAGAATATGATTGCACAAATTACCAAGCCGAATATGAAGCATTGTTGTTTGGCTTGGAGATGTTAAGAGTCCATAGGGTGAAACATGTAGAGGCATTCAGCAATTCGTTATTAGTAGTACAACAAGTTGCTAGAAATTTTCAATGCTTAAACGGATTGTTGAATGCTATGTTAGACAAATACCTAGATATCATTAGAAGGGTGGATGAGTTCAATATACATCATGTGCCTAGGCTAGACAACAGTCAAGCAAATGAGTTAGCACAACAAGCATCGGGTTACAATATTAGTAAAGATAAATGTTCAGTCATTAAGAAACAGATGCTTGAGGTGCTAGAACTAGAACATTCGGATACTAACACGTCAAACCGTGATAGTACCGAAATCACTTGATTGGAGGTCACCCATAGTTTTATACATTCGTAGTCCAACCCAAATTGTGGATAGGAAGGTTCAGCATGTAGCTTTCAAATATGCTTTGATTGATGATGACTTATATCGCCGAAGGCGAGACGATTTACTCTTAAAATGTTTGGGTGATGATGAGGCCAAAGTGGCTATGGAAGAAGTTCATGAAGGAATTTGTGGTACGCATTAATCGGCTCCGAAAATAAAATAGTTGCTAAGAAGGGTCGAGTTCTATTGGCTAACTATGATTGCCAATTGTTATCGTTACTACAAAAGATGCAAAGAATGCCAAAAGTTGGGAAATATTCAGTTGACACCCACTGCCATGATGAACCTCATAATAAAGCCATGGCCATTCCGAGAATGAAGATTGGACTTCATAGGGCAAATACATCCTTCCTCTTCAAAGGGGCACCGCTTCATATTAGTAGTGATGGATTACTTCACCAAACAGAACAAAGCGGTGGCTCTCAAGAACATGACGCACAAAGAGAGAATTGAGTTTCTTACCGAGCATATTATTCATAAATTCGACATACCATAAACTTTAACTACCGACCAAGGTACTTTCTTTATGTCCGGTCGTGTTAGAGTTTGCCGAATCCTATGAGATTAGGATACTCAATTCATCTCTATATTATGCTCAAGCCAATGGTCAGATCGAGTCTAATAATAAAACATCGATCAAACTCATTAAGAAAAAGATAGAGTACCATCCCAAGAGGTGGCATGAAGTCTAATCGGAGGTTTTGTGGGCTCATCGGATATCTAGCCACGAGGCAACTAAGGTAACACCTAATTAACTTGTATATGGACAAGAGGCCGTTTTACCTGTCGAGGTAAATCTAGGAGCTCTAAGATTAGCTAAACAAAATGACTTATCCACCGATGAGTATAAGACTTCAATGTTAGATAATGTTGATGAGGTCACCGATAAGCGTTTGAGTGCCTTGAAGAAAATTGAGAAAGATAAGGCAAGAGTTGCTAGAGCTTACAACAAGAAGGTGAAAATTAAAACTTTTCAAATGAGCGAATTAGTGTGAAAAACTATTCTATCCGTAGGCTCAAAAAGCAATAAGTTCAGAAAATGGTCTCCTAGTTGAGAAGGACCATATAGAGTGGTAAAAGTCATTGCTGTGAATGCATATATGCTAGAAGATATCTGAGCAGAGTCATTACCTAGGGCTTTTAACGGCCGATACTTGAAAAAGTATTATTCAAATGTATGGCAATAAGCATAAGAGAAGAGAACGGCCGATATGAATTATCGTTGCCAAAAAATGATTTGATGGCCGATGAGTCGGGAGGACCATCGCCCTTAGGGGTTTTTTTGGTGCTTAGAGTGTTTTATGGTGTAGGAACTTCAAAAAAAACAGGGGGCATATGTTGACACCCAAAAATTCAGAGCCACTGAAGTGTTCGACAAGCCCTCTTGGGTTTGGGGCGTCTGGCCCACCGAAATGTTCGGTATAATGCCGAAGTATCCGGTAGGCCCTCTCGGATTGAGGCACTTAGCCCACCAGAGTGTCCGGCATCACACCGGAGTGTCTGGCAAGCTATCTCGAGTTTGAGCATCAAACCCACCAGAGTGTCCAACACAATGCCGGACTATCCGGTGAGCCCTCTCGAGTTCTCGGATTTACACAACAGACACTCTGACACTCTACCAGAGACTTTAGTTACCAGAGTATCTGGCACTTTACCGGAGACTCTAGTAGTGTCTATTTAGAAAGGTTTTCAGCAGATTGATTCTAATTTCTTTACTAACTTAGTGATTAGTTGCCCTATGAGTAAGACCATCCCACCTCTATAAAATAGAGGTTTATAGCCGATTGAGGGTATTCCAATAACCTATCATTTATCTTTACATTTTCGTTCTTCTTCGAACCATATAATCTCTTTACTCAACTCTCGTACTGTTCTTCTTTCGTTTCGACGATGTTTGAAGGCGATCCTGTTGTGCCTGACCGAGTCCGAATCACTCATAAGACGATCCTCCTCCGATGAGATCTCTCTCGAGACAGAGTTGTCTAGATGCTGTCCAAACCGATGTTGAAGAGGCGTTGACATTTTTGCACAAGGACGTGCGAGTGGTGTGTTAGTTCAGACTGCGTCAACAGAGTGTTAAAGAAGCTATGTAATGTACATATTATGTGGCATCTTAAATTATTCGGAAGGCAAACTGTGAGCAAAATGAGCAAGGACTTCCCATTAGCCAGTTCCTCGCTCGGGCACTGAGCGCCATATGTATCACTCTGCCAAACTGAATTTATGGGCAAAAGACATCTTGATAATTTCTCGTTCAAATTCACAACACTAAAATGACGATTCCAATGCAAGTAAAATTGACGATGCTACAAATATAGCAGTCAAAGATTTAACTAAAGTAATGGCGTAGCCCAGCTTACAGCAAATTAACAAGTTCCACTAATTCAATGCTAATTCGAGAATAAAACTAATTTACTTCGTTCGCTATGGTACAATGTTCGGCACACGGCAGATGCAGCTGTCCATGCCAACACTAAGAATGCTGACGATGCGGAGGTCCAGGCTCCGGCGATATGCAGAAGCATGGTGGGGAGTTAGGGATCGTTTTGGCAGACGATTCTTGAGATAAGCAAGCGACTAGAAGGGTAAAATGGCAACAAGAGAATGTAACAGGTGGCCTTTTAACGCTAATCTGAACTGTAGTGGCAACCAAGTGACGAAGAAATTTAAACTAATAAACCTATAATTGTTTGTGGTGGAGATCACATAAGTGCTCTCTTTTATTTTAAAATAGTGACGCTGTTGACTTTTAATATTATTTATTATCATTTTTTTAATTTTTTAATATATGAAATTATTAATTATGTTTCAAATATTTTTAAAGATAAAATAAATTATATCAAAATATATGATATTTAGAATACTTTTTCAATAAGATGAATGTTCCAAGATGATATTAAAAGTTACTCTCTTTGTTTTTTAATTGATATCGCTGTTGACTTCACATTCGACTTTGACCATTTGTTTTATTCAACATATTTTGATAAAATTTATATAATTTGATTTATCATTAGAATTATTTGAGTCACAACTTAAAATTTTACATATTCGAACAAATTTTTTGAATAAGACGAATAGTCAAAGTTCAATGTAAAAGTCAACGGTGATATTAATTAAAGAACGAAGAAAGTAATTGTTACATAATATAAAACTAGATGTACAAATTTGCTCTGCAAGACTCAGTCAGTTCAGCATTCCATCTTCTGGTACATAAAGATATACTCCCTCCGTTATTTATTAAATAGATGTTGTCGTTGACTTTCAACATTAACTTTGATCATTTACTTTATTTAAAAATTAATTTAAATGCATAAATTTTAAGTTGTGATTTACAGAATTCTAATAGTAAATCAAATTATAACAAAATATATTATATTTATCAAAAAAATTTGAACAAAATAAATAATTAAAATTGATGTTAGGAGTAACAGTCACATCAATTTGAGAACGGGGAAGTATATAAGAACGCGTATATAGTAGTTGTGCTTACGTGTGTACGTATAGACCTGAGGTTCCTTATGCAGCGTTACACCAACTCCCCTGTTATGGACGGCAACAATCGATTCCAGCGTTTGTAATTGGGTAAGCTCCATATATAGCGGAATGATTGAATACAGTTAATCTACATATATATGCTTCTCATGGATACTGTTGTGATTGTGCATTTGTTTACACTAGCACCGCTGCCCGTGCTAACACTACAGTCGAAGAAAAAATATTAAATAAAAAAATAATATATTAAAATTAAAATTATAAATTTTTTATTATTCATCACAATAGTAAAAGGTTAAAGTTAACATACATCATATCTAAAACTTGATGCACTTTAGAAATTTCGATGCTCGTGCTAGTGCTATAGTTTAAAAAAAAATATTAACTTAAAAAATATATTAAAATTAAAATTTTAAGTTTCTCATCTTCACTATTAATATTAATATTAACCCAAAATAAATTATTTTATTTTTCAACAATTTTTTTTGAATCTCATATATTTGTTTCGAGTAGATGTATTTCGTTAATTAACAATAATTCTTGTGCGCTCAAGATATGAGAGATTCGGAAAAGATCATATGTTAGATTTGTAAAAGATATGTACGGAGAGATTTTATCCGTCAGATTTATAAAAAAAATAATTTTGAATGTATTTTTTTTATGTGCATGTGGTCTAGCTCATCTCTGTTGAAAATATTTTATCAAATGTATGTAGAAAAAATTGTGATATTTAAAGAGCAGAGATACAGTCATCAGGCGTGGTCTCCAGAATATTATATTAATATTAGAATAAATTTGTTTTGTTTTCTAATAACTTTTTTTATTTCATGTATTTGTTCTGAGCAGTTATATTTTGTTAACAAATAATAGCTTATGTGGGCTCATGATCCGAGAGATCTAGAAGAGCTTATCCGTTAGATTTGTAAAAGGTATACGTGAAGAGATTTTATTCGTCAGATTTGTAAGAAGAGATAATTCTGAGTGTATTTATCGTGTGTATGTAAAAAAGAAAAACTGTGCTTTTTAACGAGTAGAGATGCATAAACATATTAAAGAAAAAAACTCACTGTAAGGATTTGATTGACTAATATTTTTCTATCCCAACTATATATAAAGTTTATAATCAAATAGCGTGTCAGATACTTAGAAAAAAAAATTGGTAAATACATGTAGGAGAACATGAGTGCCGTGAAGATCAGAATGCTCACGTCGATTTGTTCATCCGCAAGATTTTGATCCGTTGACATTATTCGGTTACAGAGCGATGGTCAGAACGATCCGATAACAGCTTTCACGATATGCTGGTTTTTGTTGTGATCGAGCGAGGTAATAAAATGCTCACATTTTTTCTTAACAAACAATAGTTTTTGTGGACTCAAAATCTTAATAAACAATATTTTTTTTAAAAAGTATACAGAGAGAGATTTGATACGTCATATTTGTAAAAAAAGACAACTTTGACTGCATTTAGCTGTGTATACGTAGCGTAACCATCTCTGTTAGGGATGTTTTGTCGAGTGGACATAGAAAAGAAAAACGGTGCTTTTTAATAGCAGAGATTAGTTTATTTGATAATCCATATGAAATTTCAAAGAAAACTTAGAAGTCCCTGCCTCCCCGGTCGAATTAACATAAAGCATGTTGACATGATCAAGCCCTAGCGGGCAACGCCGACGGCGATGGTAAGATGCCGATCGCCAACTCGAGCTGGTCGTCCAGCTCGCGGTCCGCAGCAGCCAGCGGCGAGTGCTGGCCCGCGGCGGCAAACGCGGCCTCGCAGCGCGCGGTCGTGCCAGTAACCTCCGCGAGCAGCGTCTGCGCCGGCTGCAGGTCTCCGCGGGCGGCATCCCGCGCCGCGGGCCCGAGCCGGCGCACGGCGGCGGCGTACTCCGTGGCGCACGTGGCCAGGCAGTCCCGCCGAACCGGGACCGTCTCCAATCCCTGCTGCCGCGCGATCTTGTCCGCCGTAGCCTTGGCCGTCGCCCTGGCAATCCTGGCCGCGATGACCGCGAGGCCGAGCGCGTCGGCGGTGAGGCTCTTCCTGTCGCTGTGCAGCGTCTTCATGCAGTAGTCGTAGCTGGTCCGGTCGCCGGCGGCGTACGCGTCGCACTTGTCCTGCAGCGTCGGGGCTATGGAGGCGGTGCACGCGTCGGGGAGGACGAGCAGCAGGAGGAGCGCGCAGCTGGAGAGAGCTTGGAGAGACGCCATGTTGTGGAATTCGATCGTGGCTCTGAGCCTCTGAGGTGTGTAAAGATGATCGGTGCATCTTTTTCATCGATCGCCTCATATAAAAGATGGTACGGTTTGTAGGAAACATAAAGACCAATTAATTAACTGAAACTGGCGAGCCGTTTCAGAATTCATGAGCATGCATGAACGCTTTACATTTGATGACAGTACTTCCTTATTGTACCAGTGCCGCACGTTAAAATACCAAACTACCCATACCATTTCTTTCAACGACTGTACCTGTAGCAGTCTTTGATGTGGTCTATTTACCTGTCTCTGATGATCCATATCAATAATGTAAATTTAGTAACGGCCGTTACACTTGTCTCTAATAAAGGAAGACATCCATCTGTGATGACCCTTTCTGTGGTAGTGATATGCAGGGACATCGGAGCTGTCCGTTGGGTGTTTGACGAAATGCAGGCCAAGAACAGCATGGCTTCAGCGACCATGATCTCGGCCAATGCAAGCTAAGAACAGCGATGTGTCTGTTCGACCAGATGTGACACGAAGCTTGTGGTCTCACTGATGAATATATGTGCAGGAACTTTTGACAAACAGCATCTTTTAGCCCAAAGACATGAACATGAACACATGTCCTTGAAGGGAAATCTCAGCCATAGCACTTGATGGTGAAGCAATAAACAGTAAAATATGTGAGTACCACTCTATCTACAGTGTCATCCAGGGCTGTTCACCGTACTGTAGTGGTCGGCCAGATCCTAGTTTCGATCCAATAACTCAGAACCCATCTCAATGCGTGCTACAGTAACTCCTCTGCCGTTTGAGTTATACGGGAGAGAGGCTCTCTTCTTGCTGCACTGTCCAATGATGGCCGTCATAGAGGAAGTAGTCGTATTGACATGGTTTCACTCTTCAGATCAATTTGACGCGGTTCGTATAGGAGTGAATATTAAGCATGGCCTTTTTCAGGGTCATCTGGACTGAACACAACGGAGGAATACGTTGGTCATTTATCGGCCAAAGACGCCCTGGAGCAACCGCTTCCACAAACCGGCCTTCTCTGGCATGATCATGCGAACAACCTGCTCAGTCGATGTTGCGAGCCAGTTGCTCATCTGATCGCCGCAGCTACTTCGTGTGAAACAACCACACGCACGCCATTCAAGTCGTACTGTCTCCGTTCTAAAATATAAATATTTTTAAGTTTTATTAAAATTAAATTTAATTAATTATATTCAAAACATTACATAATTTTTAATATAAAATTATGTATTTTTATGGAAGCTTAGTTTACAATAAATTCAAAAAAATATAATTTTTGTATAATAAATATTATTAATTTTTAATTATTAATAAGTCAAAGTGATAAAAATTTTACTTTAATAAATCAAAAAATATTTATATTTTAAAATGGACGGAGTAATTCTTTTGAGCGGGTTGTAAATCGTAATTAGCCAATATACTGTTCGATCAAGAGTGTAATTATTTTGAGCGGGTTGTAAATCGTAATTAGCCGCTATACAGTTCGATGAACTCTAACAGGACAACACACACTCGCTGCGCCTGGACCTAGCCTTTCTGATCGACAGCTTGAACAACGACGCACACCAGCGCTCGACGCGACACACACGCACGCCTGGAACATACTAGCTGGCATGATTATATCTACACAAATGACGCAATGCGAGCACTCTCTCCTTTTATTTATAATTTTATCATTATATTTGTTTCTAAATATTTATTATTCTCACTCTTCAATATTCCTTCCGTTTTTAAATTGTACCGTTGACTTAAAAAATCAATTTTGACCGTTTATCTTATTAAAAGAAATTAATTCAAATATAAAAATTATAAGCTGTAATTCAAACAACTTTGATTATAAAGCAAATTATAACAAAAAAATTTAAAATTTATCATAATTTTTTAATAAGATAATAGTCAAATTTAATGTTTATAGTGACTGGTGACATCAATTTGAGAATGAAGAAACTATATATATTTTTCTCTTTTCAACACGCATGTCTCACTTTTAATATATATTTTTCTCAAGTCAACACATTTTCTTAATTCTTACACTCAGAGATAGAACGATAATTACTCTTTTCAATTTTAAAATATTGACACCATTGATTTTATTAAAAAAATATGATAAATACAACATATCATTATATTTTGTTTTATTATTAATTTTAACATTTGAAATTTTTAATAAAACAGATGATCAAAATTGATAATCAATGTTGTTAATATTTCAAAACCGGTGGAGCAACGGAGGTCTGTTAAAAAAAGACCATGTCAGCGGAAGTCAATCGTTTCATCAGGTGCATTCTCGAGTCAGCCATACTCCGTTCAACAATGCAAGACGACGGCGACACAGGCTCATGATGCCTCACGAGGCGCTGCACGCGCCTGAAGCTGTGAAGCTCATCCTCGTCCACCAACTAGTAAAAGTTAATGCTCCACCCTTGCCAGGAACGTGCACCAGCCCAGGCCTCGCTTGCGCGCTCCCTCACTGTCACGGACGCACCACCACCGCACCGATGGCCGCCGCCGACCGACGATCCCCCACGGCTCGCCGCGTCGTGATGTTCCCCTTCCCGTCCCCGAGCCACATCACCCCGATGCTGCAACTGGCAGGGCTCCTCCGCGCGCGGAGCCTCGCCGTCACCGTCCTTCACACCGACTTCAACGCCCCGGACACCGCGCGCCACCCGGAGTTCGCCTTCGTCTCCGTCCGCGAGTCCCTGCCCCGCGAGGTCGTCAGCAGCGCCGACATGGTCGAGCAGATGATGGGGCTCAACGCCGCTTGCGAGGCGCCGTTCCAGGCCGCGCTCGAGGCTCTGCTGCTGCGTGAGAAGCAGGACGGGCCGCGCACCTGCGCGGTGGTGGTCGACGGGCAGTGGTACGCGATGCTGGGCGCGGCCACGCGCGCCGGCGTACCCGCGCTCTCCTTGCGCGCCGACGGCGCCGCCGCGTTCCTCTGCATGCTCGCCACTCCGCGGCTGCGTAACGACGGCTACGTCCCGGTCGAAGGCAAGTTATTACAGACACCCAGAAATCTTGTGACAGTGATAATTATTACTAGCTGTCAACTGTGAACCGAAACCGATCATCCTTCAGGAGAGCGGCTGGACGAGCCGGTGCCGGGCCTGGCTCCGCTCCGCGTGCGAGACCTGATCCGCGTGGACGGCAGCGACGAGGAGACGGTGCTCCGTTTCATGACCCTGGTAACCGACGCCATGCACGCGTCGTCGTCGGGCGTGGTGGTCAACACGTTCGACGCCATCGAGGGGCCCGAGCTGACCAAGATCCGGACCGAGCTGTCCCGCCCGGCGTTCGCCATCGGACCGCTGCACCTGCTGTCCCCGGCGCGCGTGGAGCACGGCCTGCACGCGCCAGACCGCGGCTGCCTGGCATGGTTGGACGCGCGCCCGCCGCGCTCCGTGCTGTACGTGAGCCTCGGGAGCGTGGCGCGCATCGACCGCCGCGTGTTCGAGGAGATGGCCAGGGGGCTCGCCGCCAGCGGCGTGCCGTTCCTGTGGGTGCTTCGCCCCGGCCTCCTCCGAGGCGGCGCCGATCAGGCGCCCTCAATCGAGGAGCTCGACGACGCCGTGGGGCGCAACGGGAAGGTGGTGACATGGGCGCCGCAGAGGGAGGTCTTGGCGCACCCGTCAGTCGGTGGGTTCTGGACGCACTGCGGGTGGAATTCAATGATGGAGGCCATATGCGAAGGAGTGCCCGTGCTCGCGCAGCCGTGCTTCGCCGACCAGAGGGTGAGCGCGAGGTACGTGACGCACCGGTGGGGCGTTGGGCTGGATGTCGGGGAGGTGATGGATGGGGAGGACATCGCGAACACCATTAGAAAGTTGATGGCTCGGGAAGAAGGCGCAGAGGCACGGCGGGAGAAGGCGCGCCATCTGAAGGTTGAAGCAAACCAGTGCGCGGCGGAAGGAGGACCGGCTAGTTCGGCCGTCGATAATCTGGTGGAGTACATGCTGTCTCTGAGAGTTTGAGCATGTTCCCGTGATTATACGCCAAGTAAATTTAGACTTGTGCTAAGTTTCATCCTCATGTACGAATATCATCTGATGAATAAATTAGTCAGTAAAATTGGCTTTGGAGCATTGAGCATGTTTCCATGCATGATTATGTTTAAAATAGGGGCTTCCTGTTTTGAAGGCTAATAGCCAATTCCATCGGTTTTTTCAAGTTGTTTTCCATCAGTTTTTTTTTCAACATCATTTATTTGACCTTGTTTTGTACTACCTCCATTCTAAAATATAAGCATTTTTAGATTTGATAAGATCAAAATATTTTAACTTCTACGAATAATATCTATAAAATTACATAATTTTTGTGACAGACCGCCCCACAGAAGAGACGATACATCGACCACAGAATAACACCATAACTCAAGCATGATAAAATATACTACAAACTGTGACTTAAATTTATAAAACCAAGATTTTTAAAAGCGCAGAAGCGATAACCTAAATTAGAGTCTCCTAGAGACTATGCACAAGATGCCATCGAGCCCATACGATACATCTTCTAGCAGCACATAAACAGCAACACGGTGAGCAAGGCTTCCAACAGACATAGCCACTTTCAAGGTTGTTTTTGCCAGTTGATCCAAAGAAGAGAGAGAGAAACCACCTGCACAAAACCACAGAGATCCAAGTCCTGAGCATTCAAATGCTCAGTAAGTCTTACCCGTTAACGTGGCCAACTACAGCCGACTTTAAAGATATAATGAATCTGACTCACATGGGATGGCTATTTGCAAAATTAGCGCTAATATAGTGAGTCCTTATATTCAAGTTTTAGCGGTAAATTAAGTTTACGAAATATAAATTTAATTTACGCTATAAAATTATATCAAACACGGTTGCCAAGTAATTGCTATAAACTAAGCAAACAGTTCATATTATTGTTATTGTTATTGTTGTTGTTGTTGTTATTATTATTATTATTATTTGTGTTTTACTACGATATGACACAGTGAACAAACGGTATTCGTTACTATGAAGGACATCGATTATAATCAATTTACATCAGCTGGGAAAACCCGAAGTACACGACACGTACGCGATTCCCAGAAGCCGCACGTGACAATCTTTCACAATAATACCATAGGGTCTACCCGAGGCCTACTGCTCCTAAGCACATGGTCCTTCATGCAATCACCACGTCAGGTGCATCTATAGTTAGATTCAAGGCTTTTCTCTACTACCTCATTGTAAGAGAGGTAGAGAGACATCCAACCACTACGGTATTAAGCTACATCGGTTTTCTGAGCCCATAGTTCTAGTATGTATTCGGTACGTTCAAACTTGTTCAACAGGACCATACTCGAATCGGTCTTTAACGACACAGACGAGGCTATCACCGTGAAGACCCAGCCTTCTCAAACCCTCCTATACACTGTCCTCGCCCGGTCTCAAATTAATTAATGTGTGGCAAACCTATAGCTCGCGAGTGACTTTCCATTCACTTGACTTATATAGCTCATGAGTGACTATTCACTCACTCAACTTTTATAGCTCGCGAGTGACTATCCATTTACTCGACTTCTATAGCTCGCGAGTGACTTTTTATTCACCCGACTTCTACCGTGAACTAAAACTTAGCCTAGCTCTACATCGAGTTACCAGTACCAATATACACTTAATAGGGTAAGCAGTACTATCATGTGTTCTAGGGTTTCAAATAACTTGTACAACTTAATGCACAGCACATTGACCATACAATATATAGTGACAAAATAAAAAAATTTAAAATAGGGTTAATGCATCGGGACTTGCCTGAGTTTACTCACAGTTAGCTTCCTTTGCTAAAGGAACAACTCAACGCTACTCTTCGGATCGGTTGGGTCCTAACATGAATGATATGTAAAGCATTGGATTATGCTGTTTTCAATTGTCAAAGACTCGAATTTACAGCACATGCGATGATAGCTTTTTATTTTTAAAAGATAGCTAGTAAATTTAGTTATAAAACTCCTTTTAAAATGGTTTTCAAAATCATAAAAATATAATTTGAGTTGTTCATACAATCAGAAAGGTTATAAACTCAATTAGTACAAATATTTAGAGTTTATTGAAATTAAATTTATAAAGAATTAAACACCATTTAAACACAATAAATTATTTACAAAACTGTTTTCAATAAAACAAATAATTATGAAACTTTTTATAAACAGAGGGTTTGACTAAATAAACAGAACGTAAATTTTTCAAAATTTTAATATGCCAAGGAATAATGATAATGCATTAATGAAGTGTTATATGATCAGAATTAATTAAATTAATTTCAAGCATAAAATAAAAACTTTTGTTAGCTTCAGAATATAGTTCTTGTTGAGATGATCCTAACAAAATTTGTTTCATAATTTATCGAGTTAGGATGAATTTTCTATGAATTTTACAAACTTAAACTGTTTTTTGTAATTAAATAAATCATTGCACAAATTAAATAAATTCCTGTCTAAATGGGCCGAATTGCGCAGGCCACATGGGTCTCGGCCCAACTGGGGCAGGCCACAGTGGGCCTAGGGGTCCTTGGCCCAAAAAAAGAGCAGCCACACCAATGGCCACATGTGCGGTCGCACCGGATCACGCGGGCGCAGAAGATCTCGAGAAGGGGAGCTTGGCTACCAGGCAGCAGCCATGGCCGGCGCTCGCCAGCGGGGTTCTCGGCGGTCTAGCTCAAAAACGGCAGTGCCAAAACGATCCCTGCTGCAGTGCAGACCCGGAGGAGGAGTTTACGGTCGAGGGTGCTCACCGGAGTGGTCTGGCGGCGAGCGGCGGCCGAAACCGACGTGCGGCAAGGTGGTGCGGCCAGAGGAGTTGACGAAACTCAAAGATTTCTGGGCCTAGAACTTCAATACAGTTAGGAGAAGGGCGGTGTCAAGCTCGTCGTCGACGAGGAGTGCCGGAGAAGGGGTGGAAGGGGTGTCCACGGTGGCCTGTACGGTTCCGACGAACGGTGCTTGAAGAAGCTCAAAATCCTGCCAAAATGTGCCGCTGTTTGCTCTAATCTTGGACCCTGGATGTGTGGGAGCTAGTGATGAGGCTACAATTGAGAAGAATCGACAGAATGCCGCCAGAGTTCACCAGATTTTGGGGATAACGGCTGGCGCGTCGAGCTTCCAAAACATGGGGAAAAGTTCGAATCCAGCGTGCTCCGCAGGAGAGGTGGTGGGCTGAGGTGGGGGGAGAGCTGGAGGGAATGCTGGCGCAGCTCCTCACCAAGGAATGGAGACCGGAGACGGCTCGGACAGGAAGTTCCGCGGCGGCGCTCCAAAGGCAGGTGGCGAGCGGCTTCAAAGAGAAATGAGAGCGAGGGAGAGACGGCCGGGGAGTCTTGGACACAAGTCAAGAGCCGTGTCCCGTGCCAAGGGGCACGTCCAACGCTCGTGGCGCGCATGCAGGGAGCGAGGCTCGCTCGCGCGGCACCTGGACGGGGCGCTATCCACTCGCGATTGAAGAAGGAAGAAGGTGAAACAGTGCGGCTGACAGGTGGGTCCTGCACTCTTTTCTATTTTCCTGATTTCTGAGATGTTCTGTGCAGCTTTCTGTTTGTGCTTCGAAACCACCGTTCCCGAGCTCGGAAAAAAATGAAATTTCGCAGTGTGGTAGAAAACTTCAAAAGGAACAACTTTTATTTTGGGCCCAAATTCAAAATAGAAATACATTTTATTCTATAAAATTTAAAATACAGGAAATCGTTTGAAGAAAATATTTTTATTTGGGCCTCTTAAACTTAAAATAAATTTTTTTATAAAAATTTCTAAACTTCAATTCTTTGCAATACTTTGCATAAAGAATTTTATTTCATAACATTTCTTTGAAAAATTTTGAACTCGCATTTGAAATTTGAAATTAAATTTGAAATTGAACTTGTTTGAAAGGTTCAAAATTAATTGAGCTCGAATTCCATAATTTTGGACTTGAACAGATTGGTTTCTTTATTTAGAAACACGAAGTGTTACAATTTTTAATATAAAAAATAATTTTTATGAAAGTTTATTTAATGATGAATCAAAAAAATATAATTTTATATGATAAAACATTCTATATTATTAGTGGTCAAAATGATAAAAATTTGACTTTAACTAAATCTAAAAATGCTTATATTTTGAAACGGAGGGAGTACTTCAAATAGCCAATATGTCC
>BCLG01000542.1:0-18111 GCA_001602295.1 Zoysia matrella
ACTTTAAGCATTAATTGTTTAAAATTGCATTTTCATAAATTTTTTGAATAAGACGAATGGTCAAACGTTAATTTAAAAAGGTCAAAAACATCACTTATTTTGGGATGGAGGAAGTATTAAATATATATTTACATATACTAGTAAAACAAGATGTTGTATTCTAACGGTAATATGGGAGTTTAAATGCCCTTAGATCTTGAATTGAACTTCTACTTCCTACCCAACATGGCCTGATTAAGTACTACTTCCGTCCTAATAGAAATTTATTTTTAGGTTTTGTTGACTGCAACTTTGACTAATGATTACTATGGACTCGATTAATTTTAAAAACCTAGTATTTGTACTTTTAAATAAATTAATGAATACTTTATATTATACATTATTTATAATATGAAAATTAATTAAAGTTATCGAAATCATCGGTCAAAGTAGTAGTCAACGAAAGCTAGAAATATGCTTCTATTGCTCAACCTAAGGCTAGGTATGCACGATTACGGTTAATCAGGCTAGCCTGATTAAATAGAGGTCGTGAGGTTTGCGATTGGCTGTGCGTATGGGTGAAAGCGGCGTGGGCCACGCCGCTAACCCACTGGGTTAGACCACACCACTAGCCCGCAAATGACCACATTTTGACCCCCCCCCTTTGATTTAACGGCTGTACGTGCGCAAACGCTCTAACCCAACGGCTCTGCTAGATCCCACACAACAGCGAGCTCACCATCACCATGACGCTCCTCGCCCTGACCAGTGTCCTGCTATTCTTGAGCTCCATGAGGGACAGTGATGGCGGCGGCAGCCACCTCTCTCCAACAAACATATTTGATAAGGTACATTTTACGAGTACTTTGCCTAATTCTCAATCTGATCATGAATTTTCAATTGATGCATCTGTTAGTACTGCCACAGTAAATAATTCTAAGGGATCGATTGAGGAGGGTAAATTACTTGTAAGCAATAGAGAGTCTTCACATAATATCGGCCAATGCATTCTAAAAATTAGAAAGGTCGATAATAGTAATATTTTGACATTCAAAGTTTCAACCTCATCATTGTCAAAAAAATTATCTAAATGGTTTAGTTGTGGCCATTCGGGTTTTAAAAAAACAAAGTCAAGATTAACCAATGTTGCAAAAATCGATGTTAGTGTAGTAAAAGATTCTAAAGCATCTGGTAAAAGAGACACAAGTAAATATGTAGCCGAATGGATAGATGAGAAATCTGAACCATTTATTTGTTTAGTCTTAAAGCCGCCTCCTCAAAAGAATCGCCTAAAGAAAATGAAGTACACTTTTGATTTAACTTTGTGTGATGATTTATTTGACAACTTGCTTGAGAATAGTTTTATTAGACTCATAGATCACAAAGTTATTTCAGCAACACAAGATGTAGGAAAGCGAGCATATTGCAAGTGGCATAATTCTTTTAAGCATAGTACTAAGGATTGCAATATGTTTCATCAAAAAGTTCAATTGGCCATTGATAGAGGACGATTGGCTTTTGGGAAAACATATAAGGATGATCAATTGGCCTCAATTGGTCTCGATAGTATAAACTTGTCATATTGGCCACAGGTCGATTCATCTAGAAACAAGGAGTTAACTCTTAGTAAAAACAAGTTAACGCCCTCCAATAGAGAGAGTGCAGTTGCCGATGAGATTCATAATGATATTATTAAAGGTCATGATTTTATCGAGATTGTAAAAGATTCATCGTGCACTAGGGGGCAACATAAAGTTTTCGAGCTTGCTCATGGGCGATTGATCTCAAATCTGCCAAATTCAGCAAAGCCAAAAAAATCGGAGTCTCAAGTTCATTTTGGTTTTCACAAGGTCAGCAAAAAAAAAACAGAAATCCGAGAACCAATTTGGAGAAGGTTGACGGAGGTAGATTCCATGGCCAAAGCAGGAGTAGAAAGCCAAAGCTTATTTTTGAAGAGCTTTTAGCTAAATATATAGCAAAGATAGATGCAAAGAATGGTCATAAACCAAATCGCCCAAAGCCATCAAGAGTGCCTTCATAATACAAATATGATGATTCATATCGGCAAAAAAAGAGAGTTTATTCGGAGGATCCAATCTTCCTTTTACGCCGATTGTACCACCTTCATATGGATCACACACGGTAGCTTGTCATCCTTATGCATCATGGGGGTGGTACGATCCAAAGATGAAGTCTCAATCATATCATCAACACAATGACACTACAAAAAAGCAAACCACCAGAAGGCAACTATATTTGAAAGACCATTTTGATAAAAAGAATCGGTCAATGGCTTAAGAGAAGAGGATGATGGTTCGACAAGTCTATCGTGTCAAAAAGGACGGTTGTAAGGACAAAAGTTCAGATGTGAGTTCAAGTGAAGAAAAGCCGATTCGTGCTTTGATCTTTGGCTGTTAGTGGCAAAAAGTTGAAGCAACTAAGAGTTGATATTCTTGATGTCAAATCTGAACCAAAGAAGTTAAAGGCATCCAAAAGCAAATTTAAATTGTCAATTCCTAAGACGAAGGCACAATCGAGAGGTCCACTCGGTTTCTCAAATTGGCAAATAAAAAATTTGCAAAAACTTAGTGCGGAAGAGTTGAAGAAGAAGAGCATGGCATGAATTCCCAAAGAAAGGTTGCAAGAACATGACAATAGTGATAGTCAAGTGATGGGGACAAGGAAGATAATGAAAAATAAGAAGACCAAGAAGCCGTTAAGGTATGTACCCAATCATCAAAACTATTGGTCATTGTTTTGTCATGATTCATTGTCCATGTCACAAATGCGTATGTATTGGAGTCATCCTCATGCTATTTGTTCTCGTCCTTCTTGGCTTATTTACTTTAATCCTTGGCACCTAAATACTATGCATGCCATGAAGGGCTATTTCCAAATAACCGTACCATTACTTGAATTGCTTTGGGTGCAGAGACCAAAATAACTATATGTATAGCACATGTACTCATTCTTAGAGTTTATTTCGGTTGTATAAGTCATGTGAAGGATATATCATTGTGCTGACATCGGTAAATCTCTAGATGCTAAGTCTTATATCATGAATTCAGCATTGTTAGGCATTTATGCAGCCAATGATTTTTGCTATATATTTGGGATAGCAAGTATCCGGTGTTGACCGATACTTGGAGTTACCGATGTTGAGATAATTTGGTTGTCGTTGTTCTAAAGACTTGGTAAAATCGAATTAGAGTATTTGAGATGAGAGTCTTTTTAGTCATTGCCTTTGTAATTATAGATCAATATTTCAAAGGAAGTTCAAAGTTCAGCATATAAGCATTTTATGAGCTTTTAAGTTTTATTGCCGAACATTGAAGAATTTAATGATCATGCTTAAATGCAAAATGACATAGTTTTGACATGGGTAGAAGAGCATGAGACTTCAATAGCCGATGAGTTGTAACTGACCATCGTTGACTACTAATAACTTCGACACTCTGGGGGGAGGCAAAGCCGCTAAGTGAAATGTAAAGAAGAAAATGCTAGAATAGAAATATTTGTCATGCTTGTCAAATATGTGGTGAAATGCTTAGTTCTATTTGGCCAAGAATATGAATGTTATCTTGCGAGAAAACAAGGCCAATAGATGATTTGGTTGGGCAGAATCTGCAGTCACCGGAGTGTCCGGTATAATGCCGGAGTGTCCGGCAAGCCCTCTCAGGTTTAGGGCATTTTGTCCACCGGACTATCCGGCACGATGCCGGAGTATCCGACAAGCCCTCTCGGATTCAGGTGCATTACACATCGGACTGTTCGGTGTAGGACCGGAATGTCCAGTGACCGGAGTATCTAGTATAATGCCAGAGTATCCGCTAAGCCCTCTCAGGTTCAAACGCTTTGCACACCGGACTGTCCGGTGCATGACCGGAATGTCCGACCACTGGAGTCTCTGGTATGACGCCGGAGGATCCGTTGTGCCCTCTCAGGTTTGGGTGTTTTGCGCACCGGACCATCCTGTATAATGCCGGACTCTGGATTGAACTTCAATGATTCAATAGCCAAAATATTTAGTTAATACGATCTAACGCATTGCTACAATTGACAGAAAATTATTTCGGTTACTTGATTAGTTTTTTATATCGGTTCTAGATAATTGGTATCTTGTTTATCATCATACTTGAGCAATTTTGGGTAACAAAAATATTTTTTGGCACACTCGCTTTGTCAAAAACAGGGAGGCATATGTTGACACCCAAAATTTTCATCTTGAGAAGACCGAAAGTTCTGGTTTCTCGAATCGGATGCTCTAGTTTGATAGACCGAATACATTTGATAATGATTATTTTGCAAGAATTGTTTTCCAATGTGTTTTTCAGGACATGGAAGATATTTTCGAAGAGTTTGGCTAAATTCCATAAAAAAGAAAAGAAGTGCTTAAAAAAACATGAAGATGAGGCCAAATCCATGATTTGAACATTCTATGACGCAGCTCTCGTGGAGACGATCGAAACGGATATATGGATCGCCTAATTTAGAAATCGGACGAGAAAATTACGGACTTAACAAAAACCGTCCGAGTCTCTATCGGAGTGTCCGGTAAAGTGTCAGAATATTCGGTACTGAAGTGTTTGGTACAGTATCGAAGTGTCCGGTAAGCCCTCTCTGGACACGAGATTTTACCCACCGGAGTCTCCGGCAAAGTGCCGGAGTGTTCGGTATCCGAAGTCTATTTTTGGTAGTTTTTACACTAAATCAGAGTTAATTTATTTTTTTATCAAAGAGATCTGTGGCTCTAGGGGTAAAACTACCCCACCTCTATATAAAGAGACCTAAGACCGATTGAGGAGGTAACCCAATCGATTCTACCAATGTCCCTTTACTTTTTTATCTCTCCAAACCCTAATTCTATACTGTTCATTCACCGGTCTCCACGGCCATAGATGACGTCTTAAGGCCTGCCGGCCGACCTACGGCACGTCCGGCGAAGCTCACGCTCAGACGAGGTCCCTCCTGGGCGGAAGATTCGACGGCCTTTGCTAGTTTGCTCGTAAACTAGTCGTTCTTCACCACGAAAGCGTTGTCTACTACTTTGCAGGTTGCCCGCAAATCTAGCTGCCTTCACAGCGAAATCGTGATACCTATCTCTCCCCGAACCAATCGGAGGCGACCTCGCCGATCCGGTCCATTGCGACCCACACAACCTAGTGCTCTCGATACGTTGATCCGGATCTTTTCGACATCAACACTAGTCTTCTTTGCTGGCTGCCATGCTGACACTACGAAAATAGATACCTTGCGTGAGTAGAGGAGGAGGCACCCCTTGTCAATCTTATGTGCCCCTAATGTCCACTTGCTGCCATCACCTGACATTTGGTGTGCCAGGCTCACGACTTCCTTGAACGCATCATCCGTGGCAACCAGTACTCTAAATTCTCATGGCGCTCCCGGTGCTGCGCGCCCTCACAAGAGATGATGTTCATCAACTTTTCCTTGAGAAGCATGTGCTCCACTAACCCCCTCATCATTGGATCACTGCCAGCAGCCTCCAGATCACGGAACAATACCTCATAGTAGTCGAAGGCATTCTGCACGCGGTTCGATAGGACCTCACCGTTGTGGTAAGCATACTGTTCTGTCAGCACCAAGAGCTTCGGCGTCAAGTCGCAGAGAACACGGAGGAGCGCGTCTGCTTTTGTTATCTCATGAGAGGTTGTGGCGGTAGTGGTATCCATATTCTTCCTCTTTTTGCTGTGAGATTTAGCCGGCAGATCTTCGGTGACCTTGTCAGCGATCAAGCGGTGGAACTGCAATGTCGACGTGATTACCAGGGCCTCGTCCCGTCCTTGGTGTACGCCGCAGTCGGTGGTGGCAGCAGGACCTTGAGCTGCAGTGACCAGGCCAGGCCAGGCAGCAACTGCATCGCGCGACGCTCCAGCGCCTCGGCGAACGCCACCACCACGCGCTGTAAGGCGACGTCGCCGGCAAAGGACATGACAGAGGATAGGTACTGTAATGCCGCGCTAGCTGCCAGTGTTCCCCATGTCTAAACAAGCGACGCACTGGAGGATGATGTTGTAGAAGAAGATGCTATGGTTACCACCATGCGGCTGGGTCTGGGGACGTTCGCATCTGGCACAGGCACAGCCTCCGCCGGCGCTGTCGCCCCCCAGGTTGGCTGGTGGTTGGGCGGGTGCTGTCGCCAAAGACGATGATTCCTCCCCAGCGCATGACGGACCGCTGCCTTGGTGATGAACTTTCTTCTTCACCAGCCAGATCTCCTGCTCAGCATCGTCCTCCTTGGCCACCTCAGCCTTGCCCTTGCCTCTGGACTGGTTCAAACTCATTGCTACATACGGTTTAAACAAACAGTTGGTGAAACCGCTGAAATACAGCAAACATGGAAAATGAAACAGGGATGGTGGTGCATCTATTAACTAGATTCGAAACAAATGCAAATACAAACACAGATTTATTTTTCATATTTAGATCAATGCCCTTCTCCATTTTCATTACAACCAATTAGTTCGTAGAAGTGAAAGCAAGCGATAACAGCAGAGCCATTTTACAAGCCGAGACAACCAAGCTAAGACGCTACATAGAACACTGTTTCGAACAGCGAGCTGCATGCGATGGCGATGGCTATCTACAGCCTTTTGACAAACATGCTAGGTAATACAAATCTGATTGGCTTGAAGAGTAATTAAATGGATTTCATGTCAGAACGCACTACATGGATAGTTGGATACGACTATACAAGATGACCTATCGATCGAGAAGTTGAGGCACATTTGCTAAAAAAAAGGAGTTGAGGCACACAAAACAGCTACAGAAACAGAAACGGGCCTTGCTAATTAAGGTCTTTGGGATCTACAGATACACTGACATCCGAAAGGAATGAATTTTGTCTTTGGGGATTGTTAACGCCAAAAGGGATCTAGGACAGCACACTACGTGCATGTCCGTGCGCGGAATGTCAATGTCGCCTTGACAAAAATCACCACAAGCGCACATAGAAAACCCACTTTGGGACGGACCCCGTTGAAGAAGGATCTTCTTAGAGTTGATACAGGCTCGGCCAGGCTAGCCGGATCGCTTCACACGTTGCTGAGACGGGAAAAGAACATAAGTGGGGTAGAGTAAGGGGATTAGAGTTTGGAGAGGTAAAAAAAACATAAAGACAAGTTGATAGAGACGATTAGGATGCCCCCTCAATCGGCCAAAGGCCTCCTTTTATAGATGTGGGGTAGTCTTACTCTGAGAGGTTTCGGATCCTATAATTTAGAAAGGTAATTTGTTACTAAAACAACCGAAACCGTCTTCATCGGACAGTCTAGTACAGTGCCGGACACTCTAGTACTATACCAGATAGTCCGTCGTGTAAAACTCCAGAACGCGAGAGGGCTTTCCGGATAGCCCGGCAACTTGCTCGATGGTCCGGTGTCCAAACGGCCGAACCCGAGAGGGCTTGCCGGATAGTTTGGTAACTTGCCGAACACTCCGATCATCGGACACTCTGGTACTGTACCGAACAATCCGGTGCGCAACACATCTGAGCCCGAGACGGCTTGCCGGATAGTCCAGCAACTCACCGGACACCCCGGTGGGCAAAATGCTCAAACACGAGAGAGCTTGTCGGAGACTCTGGCATTGTGCCGGACACTCCGCTAGAGTCAATTTTTGCGTGTCAACATATGCCTCTCTGCTTTTTGGTGAAGTCTCCGCACCATAAAACATTCTAAGCACTCAAAAACATCTAAGGGCGATGGTTCTTTGACTCCCGGCCATATCACGATTTTTTAGCAACGATATTCATTATATCGGCTATTTCCTTCTTAAGCGTTTTGCCATACGCTTGCATGATATTTTTTTTCAAACATCGGCCATTGAGAGCTTTAGGCAGCGATGCTCCTCGCAAGACTTCTACCATGTATGCATTTTCGGCTATCACTCTTGTTATCCTATATGGTCTCTCCGAACTAGGTGGCCACTTCCTGAATTTGTTGCTCCTTGAAAAAAGGGGCAGAATTGTTTTCCAAACTAATTCGTCCACCTGAAAAGTTTTGACTTACTTTCTTATTGTAGTCTCTAGCAACTCTTGCTTTGTCTTTCTCAATTTCCATTAGGTCATTTAAACGCTTATCGGTCACTTCATCAATATTATCTAACATCAAGGCACCATACGCGTTAGTGGATAAATCATTTTGTTTAGCCAATCTTAGAGCTCCTAGATTTATCTCGATGGGTAAAATGGCTTCTTGTCCATACACAAGCTCATAAGGTGTTACCTTAGTTGCCCCATGTCTATATATCTGATGAGCCCATAAAGCTTCCGATAAGACTTTATGCCACCTTTTGGGGTGATCCTCTATCTTTTTCTTGATGAGCTTGATCAATGTCTTATTAGTAGACTCGGCCTGACTATTGGCCTCAGCGTAATACGGAGAAGAATTGAGCAACTTAATCTCATAGGATTCGGCAAACTCACAAACATGACCCGATGTAAATGAAGTACCTTGATACGTGGTTAAAATTTGCGGTATGCTACGGTATGCCGAACCTATGAATAATATGGTTAGTAAGGAACTCAATTACCTTTTTATGTGTCATGTTCTTAAGGGCAACCGCTTCGGTCCACTTGGTAAAGTAATCCGTTGCCACCAACACGAAGTGGTGTCCTTTCGAGGACGGAGGATGTATTTGCCCTACAAAATCCAGTCCACATCCTTGGAAAGGCCAAGGTTTGATTATGGGGTTCATCATGGCAGCGGATACTAACTAAATATTGCTAAATTTTTAACACCCTTTGCACTCTTTGTAATAGCGGTAGCAATCGGCAATCATAGTGGGCCAATAGAATCCAGCTCCCTTCAATAGCTACTTCATTTTAGGACCCGATTGGTGCGTACCACAAATACCTTCATGAACCTCCCTCATAGCTACTTTGGCTTCCTTGTCATCTAGACATTTTAAAAACACGTTCGGCGATACAAATGGTCATCAATCAAAGTGTATGTGAAAGCCATGTGCCGAACTTTTTGTTCCACCCTTTGTGTTGGATCACGAATGTATGAAACTTTGGGATACCTCCAATTTAATGATTCGGCAGTGCCATTATTTTCCTTGCTAATAGCCGAATCTTCCAATGCTAGCACCTCACACATCGGTTTCTTAATAACAGAGAATTTTCCTTTGCTAACATTATAACCCGATGCTTATTGTGCTAAATCATTGGTCCTACTATTTTCTAGCCTAGAAACATGATTTATATGAAACTTGTCCATTCTTTTGACCACATCTAGGCACTTGTCTAAAATAGCATTCAATGACCCATCTAAACATTGAAAATTTCAGGCAACTTGTTTCACCCCCATGGATTTTAACATTTCCAAGTCGAACAACAATGCTTCATATTTGGCTAGATTGTTAGTGCAATTATATTCTAATCGGTTTGAGAATTCAAAATGCGCATCATGATGAGAAATCAATACCACACCAATACCTACAACTTCTAAGGGGTAAACGTTATATAACCAATGTCTAAATCATGCTCTAAATCAATCCGATGTTCAATAATAAAATTAGCAACGATTTGGCCCTTCATAGATTTCAAAGATTCCTAAGTCAAATCATACTCAATCAAACCATATGCCCATTTTTCAAGCCTACCACTAGAAATTGGCCTATGCAACATATGTCTAATAACATCGGTTTGGCAAGCAATTCGACAAGTACTAGACAACAAGTAATGTCTCAACTTAGTGCAAGCATAATACAAGAAAAAACATAGTTTCTCAATAGAAGTGTACCTTGTTTCTGCATTTACCAACCGTCGGCTCATGTATGTTATCACGTACTCTCTCCCTTCGGTCTCTTGCGTAAAAACAGCACCAATCACATCATCTTCGGCTGCCACATATAGGTGAAAAGGAGCTCCTCTTCTAGGTGCCCTAAGAACTGGAGGTGACGACAAGTATTTTTTGATCTTGTCAAAGGCTTCTTGTTGTTTTGGCCCCGCCAAGTGAATTCGGTCTCGTTTTTCAACTGAAGGAAAGGAGTGAATGCATAGATTTTCCCCGACAAGTTGGATATGAATCTTCTCAAGAAATTCACCTTGCCTAAAAATTTATGTACTTGTCTTTTGCACGTATGTGAGACCCCCTTTCAGAAAGGAGCGTCTATGTGTCACCTGTACCATTCTCTGGATCCGTAGCTGGTACGCACATTCAAAACAAAGCGGTATTTATTACTCGTACTTTATTACAACACACTACACGACCTACGAGGTTCAGCAAACAAGACTAGGGTACAAGCATGAGTCGGCACAGCGACTCTAGGCAAACCACACCTAGTCTATACACATACCACAGGCAACTTGACAGCGGATGAGACTTCTACTCTTCGTAGTCAGCATCTTCTTCGTCATCCTCATCTTCTGAGCAAAAGTAGCAACAACGGAAGGAGTGAGTACAAAGGTACTCAGCAAATCTCAACAAGAAGTAGGTAAGGGGTTTCGCTGTAGCGAAGCAAGGAAAGCTTGGGGGTAAAGTTTTGCAGAAAGCATGTTTTCATGCCGGCTCCCTACTAGAAGAGAATTTAAAGTAAAGAGAAGAGCATTTGCTATATTTTAGTAGAGTGGACCTGGGAAAGGTTTTCACTCCTCTCCGCAGTTCCCAAGTTTTATATTGGGCGTAAGCACTCTCGTGCCGGCCCTAGGCACACAACCATGCAATTCCAAAACACGGGTCGCTACACCCACTCACGCATCAAGGCAATGAATAAAGTCTAATCGTAGAACGCTAGAACAGTAGCATGTCAATACCGTGACAACAACCTATCCGAAAGGATTTTTAACTCTACAGAGGTTGTACACTATACCCACAGGTTATGCTACTCCTGGTCATTAGAGCTACATAACGCCTATCCACATCTACGTAGTTTTCCACAGATTCCACTCAAGGTGCAAACAGGGGCCATCCCTCGGGGTTTTTCAGGCCGTCGATGACGCGTCGGTACATTCCCGGAGCCAGGTCGTGAATATCAACCGCATTCACGCCTTTTCCTGGTCCCCTTCAATCCCGAGTATTACCAAACCAGGGGCTATATCCGTGGGCTTACGCTCCCATGATGCGGGTAATTACCGTCGAAGGCCAGGCAGCGAGTCATCTCATGCCCTTCTCCTGTTCCCTTGTGTCTTCACTACCAACCCCACAGTGGTTCGATGTGGAAAGAATACGTAGAGAGAATAAGTCCTGCCCAAAAAGTACAGGTTCTGTGGTTGCACGGGAATTACTAAGTCGAGGGCTAACGAACCGGTCCTTATATGACAGGGGTGGCGGTCTCGTCCACGACAGGTGGACCATAGTGAAGACTACACACTTATCACCATCACCTCAGGTGAGCCCCATCCCACGGCCAGAAACGTCCCCTCTTCACCTAGCACCAGTTGTTCTAATTCCATCCCTTTTGTTTATACTCACACCATCAAACTCTTTATAACTCATTTTGTAAATTAATGGTAGATGGTGTCGCGGTGTAGAGCACCGCAGATGGAGTCCTAAGCAGTTCTAGTAACATAGTAGTATCCGTTCCGTAAAACTAACTAGGAACAGAAATTCCTACAGTTATCAAGGACACGGAAAACAGGACTGTGTCCCTTGCCCTTAGACATGGAACGAAGACCGTGTTCCATGGGATCAAAGTCGCTCATGCCCTAACTAAAGTTCCCGCTAGACTGTGGCATGTGCGGAGTTCACTCGTGTGGTTCACCCCACTGGTCAGAGACTTGGACCTCGGATATTATTTACTCGAGTGGCGGTGTCAGAACGTGCTCCGGAAGTCATGGACGCGCTTTGGACGCGTCCCCGGTGAACTCCGGTTTCCTTCGCACGTTCCTGGCTACACTGCAGAGAACTAGACGTAAGAGGTAGCGTTCTGCTCTCCTAAGAATGTGTACGTCATGGTGCAAGTGACGCGGCGGGTTCGGTGGTTGCCAGATGGCTAGAACGCGGCAACCAGGGCGCGCTCCGGACGCGTTCTGGACGCGCTCCGGCGTTCCTGGGCGTGTTCCGGCACAGCCGAGCGCACAACGCATTCCCGGCGCTGCAGAGCTAGAGGCTGCGCAGCACCAGTCTGAGAAGCTTCTCCGCAACTTCACGACGATTGTGACGCGTATGACCTCGTCGGAACACCACGGCACGGCGGCCGGCGACGTGGTGGCACGGCGTGCGGCGGAGGCTCACGTGGACCGGCCAACGGCGCTACGGTTACCTTTCTCTCTTGCCCGAAAGGAATTGAAAGACGGCGGCCGGGAAGGTGGTGCTCACTGGAGAGGGGTGGCGGCGGCCGAATTCGGAGAAGGCAGCGAAATTGGTGGCGGAGAAGATGTTTTTCTGGTGAGGAGAGAGCTGTGCGGGTGCGATAGGGTGTGGTGGAGCGAAGGAGATGCGTGAGCGCGGAGGGGAAGGCCTTTTCGTGGCCTGCGGGAGGTGCTGGCGTGGCCACGTATGAAACTCGGTCGTGAGGCGATTTTTGTTGGCTCCTCGAGCGTTTAGCAGCTGCGTGGCGTCGTCGCCTCAGTGGCAAGTGTTTGTGGCGTCCAGCGCGATGTCCCGGCGAGCTGAACGGGTCGGCAAGTCGGTGCCCGGCATTCAACGCGTCACGACAGAGGTCGCCGCTCTCCGGGTCGCCAATGACTCTGTTTCCCCTTCACGCGGCGCTGCAGGTCAAAGTGGACGGCAGTGTACGGCTCCGCCACCGCCCTCGTCTAGCGCGAGCCCACCGGCACGGCCAGCTGGAGTCAGCCGGCTCCCATCGACCAGCGCGCGTAACGCGCTGAGGAAGAAGACAGGGGCGCGGACCAGGCCAAAGGGAAGGAAAGGAAAAGTAGTGGGCTGGCCTGGGAAGGGAATCCCGGCCCGCTAGCAAATCTGAATTTTTTTTTCTTTTTCCTATTCTAGGTGAATCCTTAATTGAATTTGGTGCTAAGACTTTTGGGAAAAATTCAAACTCCAAAAACCAAAATTCGAAACGAAAAAGAAGAGCTCAAACACTTGTCCAATTCACATTTTATGTTTCAAAATTTTGACTTCTAGATAACTACTTTCTAATTTTTAGTTTCTTTTAAAGGAAAATTTTAAAATTGGCCTAACTAGATTTGCCAAGGAAACAAAAATTTTAAAACTCTCCTTTGATTTCTTAACTTGAGATTTGGGATGTGACAACGTAGACGCTTGCATCTTTTGTATGGCTTCTACTTTTTTAGGATCTATTTCTTTGCCATTCTCATGAATAATGAAACCTAAAAACTTTTCAGCCCATACACCAAAAACACACTTGAGCGGGTTCATTTTTAAACCAAATCGGTGCATACACTCTAAAGCAAGACGCATACACTCTGGAATAGGCATATTCATGTTTGGTTTCACCTCCTTCCTAGGACGCTCATCACCATGAGGCGATCTCGGCCGGTTGGCCGACCGATTCCCCGAATCAGTCTTTTAGTGTTTGTACTTCTCCATGAGGCTGTCAAGTGTAATTCTAAAAGTTGTCTTCTTTTCATTAACCTTGCTCTCATTTAACTTCCACCTACCCACTTCGAGATTCTTTGGTTTGATCATTTTGTGCTCTGGAACTTTCCCCTCGGGTCCCCAACCTCTAATAGTGACTTTAATGGACTCGTTACCATCAGTAGATTTCTCTAGCACCACTTTCCTAGAAGTGATGTCACTCGAAGGAGTAGGCCTTTCGTCTTCGATGATGACATTCTTCCCTTTTGTTGTATCGGCTTGATGTCGTCGAATCAACACCTTAGGGTTGAGATCCAAAGTGTTCATTGGAAAAGGGTGCTTATCTATTTGCATTTCTTTGAGACTCAATCGTCCTTCATTGATGGCCGATTGGACCTATCGATGAAAAACATTGCAATCATTAGTAGCATGAGAATATAAATTGTGCCATTTACAATATGCACTGCGCTTTATTTCATCCACCAGTGGTAATGTATAAGACAACTTAATATACCCAACTTTATGCAGCTCATCAAATATTCTATCGCATTTGGCTAAATCAAAGGTGTATTTCACATCATCCTTCCGGTTCTTATGAACCGGTTTGAGTGCGTCAAATGCTAAAGATTTACTCTTAGATGGCCAATTAAATTCAGCAGCACGTATATCGTTTGACTCATCATTGGTGCTATCCGAATCATATTCAACAACATGAACATTGTGCCAAATTTTATGATCATGCTTTTGTTCTTTGCTTCGGCTCTCTTGTGCCGAAGCCTTTTGTTGGAGTTGTGTGAGAGTAATAAAATCATAACCCTCCAACTTTTCCCTAAGATAAGACCGTAAACCATTAAAAGCTAAATTGGTTAAATTTTTTTCAGAAATTGTCACATTAAAGCAACGGTTTTTTATGTCTCTAAACCGTTGAATGAAACTAATAACCATCTCATCCTTCCCTTGTCTAGCCGATGTTAAGTGTGACAATTTTAATTCATTGTCTATGGAATAAAAATGATCGTGGAATTTGCATCCCAAGAATTCCCATGTGCAAATAGAATCTGGAGGCAAAGATGAGAACCACGAGAATGCGGTTCCGATTAATGCCAAGGAGAAAAGACTAATTTTCAGAGCATCAATGTTATTGGCTTCTCCTAGTTGAGCGATGTATTGGCTATATGTTCCCATGTGGTCTTGTTGTCTTCACCGCTAAACTTTACAAAATCTGAAACACGCCAACCATTAGGGTAAGGGACCGAATCAAAGCTTGAGAGGTAAGATTTTTTATAGATTCAGTCTCCACCTTTCAAATCAAATCCTAGTGTGTCTCAGAATTGTTTAGTCAAATCTTCCTTAAAGTTTGCGAGCCGTTCTTCTATGTTTGTGGTGGGGTTTCTATAAGGATTTGCTTGCGCGCTACTTCCCGTCATATTAAATTTTTCATTATGCGCGGGTCCATAAGGCATTCACGTACCACTTGGTGGGATGTGTGGTGTACTATATGCTGTGGTGCGGTAGGAGGGACAAAGTTCGATACCTCACTCATCGGCTAGTAGCCGGATTGGGAATGCTGTCAATCGGTTCTACATTAGTAGGAGGCACTACTAAAGAATTAGTTTGCACACCGGTTTGGAAACTTGATTGCCCACTAAATGAATTCAACGTCATACCGTACCATGGTTTTTCAACGTTAGACACATTGGGCCCCGATGAATTAGCATGAGGTTTCTCTACTTGTGTAGCATGATTGATAATACCAAGATCTTTCAATGACTTTGCTAGGGTTTTTTGAATCATATATTGCATCTCATCCCTTAAAACCTTTTGACTATGAGCGGACCAAGATGAAAGATCTTCAAAAGTAACCGCGGATTGAGTAGATGAACTTAAATTGGTGGAACCTACAGTTTTTTCATTGGGGATGGTAGGAAGAACGGTCTCCTTGACTTGAGAGACCGTCCCTTGACAATCCTTTTTGAAGCACGCCAACAATTCTTGGAGTTCCTGATCTTCCCGTGCCTTGTGCTCCTGCTCCTCACGCGCCTTGCGTTGTTCCTCCACGGCCTTTCGTCGTTCTACGAAAAACTTTCGTGCCTCTTCGGGAACTTCCTCCAACGATGGCATCACGATGTTCTTCGGTGAGATCTCAGAAAACATGATGTGGAGAGGATGATCCGGTTTCTGCAACCAGAATCTTTCTTCCCCAGCTGATGTAACGACCGGGTTTTCACTTACCTTTCGATAAGTCCCGATCTCACGTGACATTGCCAATCCCAGGAGTTTGGCAATCACGATATCACAAGCGATCAATCAAGAAACCATAACAGAAATATTAAGCAAGAAACAAATTAGAAAATAGTAGATCAGAGTAAAATTATTAGAATAAAATTCTCCAAAGGGGTCCATCGGCACGCAGGCCGGAAATATCTCAGAGCGGATATATCTCTATCGTGAATCCAACAAAAGCAGCAGCGGAAGCATCAACATGGCGACAGAAGCGAACCTCCTCCACACAGGCTAACTCGAGCGCAGGAGCGGACGTCACGGGCTGTCAGAGACGTAGTCGAAGTCGAAACTGAGAGAATCCTCTGAAAACAACAAATTAGAAAGCCGTGAGTACGAATACTCAGCAAACCGCATACTACCTAACAACAATGTATGCATGCAAGAGGTTTCAAGGGTAAAGGCATGGCTCAAGTGCTAAATGCAAGTTTTAAACATTTTATTTTATTTAAAGTATGCAAGAAATCTTCATTTTCAAACTTGTCAAATTTTATTATCTTGCCCCGCAGAGATCTCCGTTATCTCGGGCGAGGGTTCATTTTAATGCCGATGTAATCTCCACACTCGGCCACAGCTCAAAGGCCGGAGTCAAAAACATTTAGAAAAGGAGAGGAGAAAGAAAAACAAAACTACTCAACGAGGAGCACAACTCAGGGTGGTGTCCTTCAAAAAGGACGTGGCAATGCGCATCGACTAAAACTCTGCAGAGGTTACGCACCTGGACCCACGGGATGTGTCATCGGGAACTACCGTCGTAGCCCCGACGAACACACAAGACCCGTCCACAAGCTTTAACTGGCGTCATCCGTCCTCCAGGATAGGGATCCTAAAAGCCTACGCAATCGGGTCCTGGAGCTGTGAAGAGCCTACCACTGATCTGGTGGGGTATCTCGATCTCATGTGGGGAGTCAAGCTCAACACCACACTAACACTACACCGCCAACCCACGGGTAAACAACCAGTCTCGGCAAGCTTCAAGATCAAGCCAACTGCCCATACAGGGTAACGTGGTGTGCATGGTTGTCAACTGAGCGTACAAGGCTCAAAGGACTCGGTCCTTAATTGCCGGGGCAGGCTATCTCTCCAACCACAACTCCAACAACCAACAAACTCGCCGCCAAGGTCGAGGCCTCCAGTGTACCCGCCACAGGTACTCTCATAGGGACTTCCCGAAAGTCCCCCAGCTCCTCATACTGCCTCCTGCCCCCACTAAATAGTTATGTATAGTTATTTGCAATACTCACACATTTGAAGCACAGTTCCAAAAGCATTTACACAAATTCCATTTTATAGTGATAGGTGTGAGATAAAAATAAATGCGACTAAGCATGACTAAGCATAAAAGTAAAATAAATATACTAAAGCAATCCTAGGGTTAATATTTGTGGAACAGTAAATTGGCACGGCTTAGGAATGTTGCTAGCACATTTTAATGTAGTTGGCATGCAAATTATGGTTGCAAATAAAACATGCAGTTTAAAATGCTGGGAACAAAGTGATCAAGAAACGCGGCTTGCCTGGCAAATCGGGATCGAAGTCGGGATCCGGATCGGCAAACTGATCGGGCTCGCAGAACTCCTCCTCAGGGACAGCAGCTAATCACAACACGAACAACAGGGATTAGACACTAATTACGCGACAAAGAATAGAACTGGAATTAGAATCTAAATCGAAATTACTAGACTAAATGCGCGCAAAACGTTCCCCAGAACGACCCTACACAATAATCGCGACGGAACAAATTAACGGGACAAATTCAGGATTAAACGGGGATCAAACGGGTGCCACGGAAATTGTAGACAATCGAGATTACAAGGATTTAAATTAATTGCAGAATAATTAATCGTAGAAATAAATTTGCAATTAATCTAACAATTAATCAGAAAGGAAAAGGAATTTAAGAGAGAAGAATTCTCACCACGAAATTAGAAATCAGAGACCGGAGATCGCACTGGAGATCGGAGAAACTAAACCCGGCTCTAGCACTTCGGCCTGGTGATGAGCTGACGCGGTGACAGGAGATGGCATGCAGTGACCGCGACGCAAGAGCAATCCAACCTGACACGCGGAGACAGGATTGACGCGGGTACTGGAGACGGCAGCACGGCACAGAGACCAAGGTCGCGCGGTGTGGATAGAGACGCGCTGGAAATGAGGCAGACGGCGACGCGCGGGGGAACGCGGGCTGCGGGAACGGCGCGGGAACCGGAACAGGCGATGGAGATGGCGACGCGAGCAGGACGACACGGCGTGGAAAACGACGAGGCGACAGCGACGGCCGACGGCAGCACGCGGAAGACAGAGGCAGGCGTGGGGAACGGCGTCGAACCAGCGGATCCAGGCGCGCGGGGAGGCAAGCAAACCGAGGAGAGGCGGCGCGAGGGAGGGC
>BCLG01000542.1:37478-48958 GCA_001602295.1 Zoysia matrella
GAAGTTGAGGTGGTGATGATAGTCGGTATGTCGGGAGCGAGGTGGTGGTGGTGGTGATAGTTGCTATGTCGCGAGCGAGGTGGTGGTGGTGGTGGTGGTGGTAGTAGTTGCCATGACGAGCGTGGTGATGGTGGTGGTGGTAGACGCTATAGTCGCTATGGCGCAGAGAGGTGGTGGTGGTGGTGGAAAGGGAGGAGCAGTTGTGAAAGACAGTGTATTAGATGTTACACATTGAAGCTATTATTTTCCTTTTTTTGTAGGAGAGACTTAATTGCATCGTCATCGGCTTGTCACTTTGCAGGACAGCAAGGTGAGATATAAAAGACATTTTTATTGTATCATATTCATAGATCACGTAACCTTGTTAGACGTCTCCTGTTCGAAACAGATACGGTTGGAAATATGCAGATCTTTGCATATCTATAACCGTATCTGTTTCTAATTGTCCACGTTTTTTGGACAGTTCGAGGATGCGTAGATGGGGTTAGTTTCCATGGTCTACTCCTATTCGAGACAGAGTTTCAGCATCACCTCCCTGTTGTGACCGAATACACAATCTCCCTTGCAGGAAGTGTATTCTGGTCACAGTAGGGAGGTGCTGTCGAAATTCTGTCTCGGATAGAAGTAGAGCATGGAAACTAACCTCATCTACGCATTCTCGGGTGAGATTAGGACCTATCTTCACCTATTAGATAGTACAAACATCGTGTAGATGCAATTGATTTTTATATCACTCCCTGATATGTTAGAGGATGGACGACCGTGCGTGGATGTACACGAGACGCTCAAGTCAGGGTTCGTTGACCGATGAATAGATTGAGAAGACCGATGCTTTCCTAGAACTAGCATTTTCCAAGGTTAAAGGAGCGCCTGCCACTTGGTGTCCATGCAGCAGATGTGCTAACATGCGTCGATAAACAAAGGTGGTCATGGGTAAACATCTTTACAAGAATGGATGTACGGTAGATTACACCCGGTGGATCTACCATGGTAAAGCCGATCGTATGAGAGACGAGGTCGTCAGACAACGTGTCGAGGATTACGATGCTGATGGCAGGGTAGGAGACATGTTAAATGACTATCATGAAGCACACTTCGCTGAAGGAGGTAGGGAGGAGGAGCCAGAGGCAACCGCAAAGGCGTATTACGACATGTTGACTGCGGCACAGAAACCCCTTCACTGTCGGACAAAGGTTTCTCAACTGGATGCCATTGGACGCCTAATGGCCGTAAAGTCCCAATTTAGCCTAAGTCGAGACGCGTTCGATGTTATTTTGACAGTTTTTGGCAGCATGCTTCCTGAAGATCACATTCTGCCAAAATAACATGTATGAGGCACGAAAAATCCTTTGTGCACTTAAGATGCCATATAAGCAGATACATGTTTCTCCGAAGGGGTGCATCTTATTTAGGAAAGAACACGCAGAAGCAAAGTACTGTGCAAAGTGTGGATCCTCTAGGTTCCTGGAGGTAGACTCTGATGATGGTCATAAGAGGCAGCTCGCGGTACCCGTGAAAATCTTGCGGTACCTTCCGTTCATATCGAGGATCAACCGGCTATACATGACCAAGGAATCTGTGAAACAGATGATGTGGCATAAAAATGGACGTCGATACAATTCTGAGAAGCTAGTACATCCTTTTGATGGTGAAGCATGGACCCATTTTGATGTGATTCATCGCGACAAAGCTTTAGAGGCTTGAAATGTACGTATTGCGCTGGCAACAGATGGGTTCAATCCTTATGGAATGATGGACGCCCCATATACTTGTTGGCCCGTGTTCGTCATCCCTCTCAATTTACCCCCGGGCGTCCTCTTCCAACGACAGAACATATTCTTGTCGTTGATAATTTTTGAACTCTCGAGGGATAAAATGAGTGTGTTCATGGAGCCTGTGATTGATGATTTGCTCCATGCTTGGGAGGAAGGGGTCTGGACGTATGACCAAGCTACAAAAAGGAACTTTAAAATACATATTTGGTACCACTACTCCCTGCATGACTTCCCGGTGTATGAGATATTCTGCAGTTGGTGTGTTCACGGGAAGTTCCCATGCCCAGTATGCAAGGCAGCTCTGCAGTTCATTTGGTTGAGGAAGGGTGGCAAGTATTCTTCGTTCGACAAACATCGACATTTCCTCTCTCTTGACCATCCATTCAGACGAGACATCAAGAACTTTACGAAAGGTGTCGTAGTTACAGAGCCTGCACCGCAGATGATGACAGGCGCCGCACTTCATTCTCAAATAGATGCTTTTGAGGTTAGTGCACAAGAAGGTAGTTTTGTGGGATATGGTGAGCAACATGCCTGGACTCAGAAGTTGGGCTTGTGGAGGCTCCCCTACTTTGATGACCTACTTCCACATAATATTGATGTAATGCACACTGAAAAGAATGTTGTCGAGGCCCTTTGGGCAACAATCATGGACATTCATGATAAGATAAAGGATAACGTTAAGGCTAGATTGGATATGGCAATGTTATGCGATAGACCAAAGCAAGAAATGACGCCTCCTAGAGGCGGCAAGTCATGGAGGAAGCTTAAGGCCGAATTCGTCCTGAAGAGGCCACAAACGAGGGAAGTACTAGAATGGTTCCAAACTTTAATGTTCCCTGATGGGTATGCATCGAATATGAGGAGGGGAGTGAACTTATCTATAATGCGAATCAATGGGCTAAAGAGTCATGACTACCACATATAGCTTGAGCGGCTTCTTCCGGTGATGGTTCGAGGCTATGTCTCTGAGCACGTCTGGCTAGTGCTGGCAGAGTTGAGCAATTTTTTCCGTCAGCTTTGTGCTAAGGAGTTATCTCAGACCGTGATTGCAGACATGGAGAGAATGGCACATGTGTTGCTCTGTAAGTTGGAGAAGATCTTTCCACCCGGCTTTTTCAATCCGATGCAGCATTTGATTTTGCACCTCCCGTACGAGACACGAATGGGGGGCCTGTGCAGGGCCGTTGGTGCTATTCAATTGAGAGATGTCAAAAGATTCTTCGAACTAAATGTAAAAATAAATGCAAAATTGAAGCTTCCATCGCAGAGGCATAAATTCTGGAGGAGGTGTCAAACTTCACAACAAAATACTATTGTGACAACCTTCCTAGCGTGCATAACCCAATCGCTTGTTACAATGCGGGCGAAGACGAATCGAACCTCAGCATTTTTCGAGGGCAACTCGGAAGTGCAAGTGGTGCGACCCATAAGACCTTGAAACATGAAGAGTGGCGCAATATTATGGTATATGTGTTCACCAACCTTTCTAAAGTGGAGCCGTACATGCAGGAATTTCATCATCAATTCTGGCGTGAATCAAGAGAACCTACCCCGCATGAAGCTGAGACACTTCTTAGACAGGGTGCGGGAAATGAAATGCCCGATTTCATGTCTTGGTTCAAATATAAGGTACTGTCTAATTTACCTCGTACTTAGTTTGACATTATAAGTTGCTCGTATGTGTAAATAATACAACGAACTATGTTGATTTATCTCGCAGGGCCAAACCAATCCGTCTATGTGTGCCGAGTTGAGACAGGTCGCCGACGGCTGTGCCTGTAGGGTCAGATCATTTATCGGTTATGACGTGAATGGATATCGCTTTCACACAACAAAACATGAGCATAGTCGGCCCAATCGAAGAACGACAAATACTGGAGTTTTTACGCAAGGCCTTGATAGGGTCAAATATTATGGAAGAATTGAAGAAATATATGAAATCACGTTTCATGGTTGCAAACCTCTTAATCCTGTCATATTCAAATGCCATTGGTTTGATCCTGAAGTAGTGAGACGGAACCCTAATCTTGGGTTAGTCAAAATTTGACAATCATCCGTCTTACCAGGAGACGATGTCTATATTGTGGCTCAACAGACAACACAAGTTTATTATCTCTCTTACCCATGCCAAACCGACGACCGTCTTAAGAGTTGGAATGTTGTGTACAAGGTATCACCACACGGTAAATTACCGGTTCCAAACAATGAAGATTACAACACATATGACGGAGAGTTCTTTCAAGAAAATGGGCTAAAAGGTACTTTTGAGATAGACCTAACCGAAGCGATCGGAATGGAAGTAGACAATGAAAGGGCTATCGACGAGGACGCTGGAGATGAGGTTCATAATGTGAAGGACTTAGAATTACTTAAGCGATTACATTTAGGCAATGACGGTGATGACACCATTCCTCCTTCGAAGCACGAGCACGATTATATTGACATTGGTGATAGTGATGATGAGACTTATGATCCAGCTAATCCCGATCATGATGATTATTTTTAATACATGTATGATCCGTACTAATAATTAATTTTTGTTTTTTAAAAGTAGTTTATTTTCTAATTTTTTTGCATCTCATTCTAAATACATTTTGTTTATCTGTGATGATTGGTTTACTCTTTTTTATTGCAGGTGATTGAGCAAAGATGGTGGGCGGTTTCAGAAAGGTAAAATCGTTGTACAAAAGAGATTCTGATGCAGCTGAGGGGTCCAGCAAGGGTCAAGAAAAGGGTGGAGGCAGAGGTCGAGGGAGAGGCAAGGCACCTGTAGCTCCACCATCGCCTGTACCTCCGTCATCACCCGATGAGGAGGAGCACGAGCAGGATGAGGACCAGGAGGAGCAGGAGGAAGATGAGGAGCAGGAGCAGGATGACGAGCAAGAGGAGGCGATAGGGGGTTCAGCTTCCTCTAGAACGTCGGGTGTCTGGTTGCGAGGTCCCTCTACCCTCCCGACCCGACCGATACCTCGTGAGAGATGCCCGCTAATTTGACCCGCTGGTACTAGGTAAGTTACTTAATAAGTTGTCATTTATTTTTCATTTGATATATTGAAAATCACAAAAGAAACTAATGATTTATCTTAATCACTTGGGCAGAGGTTGGATGCTTGTGGCTGCAGGTGATCATAGACGCCATGTCAATGGCATCCTTGGTCTTTTGTGCAGGCTGCACTTTCCGAGCCTGGTTGCGTATGGCGAAGGGCATGAGCCGGCCTACACATGGGACCACTACATCGCCTTTCCCGATGTTCCAGATCGAGATGACAGGGTCTTTCGCAACAAGGCGGAGCGGGTGACGGCTGAGTTGTGGGTAAGTATTCCTCGCACTACATTTAGTTTTTATTTGACATTGCTAAATAATGACCGGATACATTATGTCTATATGCAGGATTTTATCACATGCCAGGACGGATACGAGGCTAAAGCGGCTGCTGTGGCTCACAAGGCTTGTGTCAAGCTCGTCAAGGACATGCATTACGAGGCTCGCATCCAGGCCATTGTAACATACCATGCTACGTACCTTGACACGAAGATCACCAAAACTCAAGCAAGAACCATGACGATGACCCGGGAAGAATACCTACAGGTAAATATAAAACATTAATAACTGCTTTTTTCTGAGATTTAGTATGCTTAATTTGATCTTCGTATATGTCATATACTTAATAATATGTAGGTGCCTCCGTGGTGGTGCGCCCAACATATTCAGTGTTAGGAAGAGATGGTGAATAAGTGATGCGCCGCCGAGTGGGAGGAGACGCACAACGCTTGCCGGGAGCGTCGTTTGATAATGCCAGATGCACCACACCATCAAGGCAACCTAAGCCTCGATGAATACGCGGCTAGATGGGTACGCGAATTCATTTCTTTATTATAACGCTCAATTCTGCATAATTTCTATTCATTTTGCTATTTTTTCGCAATCCTCATCACATGGTGGCCAGCCTTGCTCCCAGTTCCAGGCATGGGCTTTGCCCCACAAGGGCAAGGCGACGTCCGACGTCAAGTACAACCTAGAGGACCCGCCCTCGGCGTACAGCAATGCAACCGTCCACAACCGTTTCAGTGAGTACACTGAGATGGCAAGAGAGGTCTATGGGCAAGAGTACGATCCGAGCACCCAGGACCTTGATGGAGAAGTCGTCATGAGGGTAGGAAGAGATAAGAAGCACGGGCGGTACTGGATTGGCGACAGCACACTCGACACGGCCACCACTCTCACTCTCTCTCAGATTCGTGCAAAGAGCATGAGTTCAAGCCTGGCCATACGCCCACGACCAGCCACTGCACAGTCTCGGATGGAGGCACTCTAGGTTACTTATGTTTTATTCGTCGTTTTTTGATTTTTACATACCTTTGCTTTGTATTGTAATATTGAGATGAAATATTGTAGGCCGAGCTGGCAGAAGAGAGGAGGCTAAGGGAGGAGATGGCGGTGAGGATGGAGGTCGATCGACAGAGGCAAGAGGCCGAGCGACAGAGGATGGAGCATATGTTTCAGTGGATGCAAAGTCTTAGCGAGAGGATGGGTCAACCTCTGCCACCGGAGCTAATTCCTCCTCCACCTCCTCCTACAACTACTCCTGTGAGTATGAATGTTTTAAGTTGTTTGTTTCTACTTTAAATCTTGTCTAACATATCAAAATCAATCGGCGACATCGAATCATGCGGCATCGAATCATCGCCTCATACGCCGCAGTGGCCTCGTAGTTGATCTGTGTGTGAAACTATTGGACTATATATGTGTGAAGCAAACTAATATGATAGATATTTATTATATTTTGTGTGAGACTTGTTTATATAAACTGCCTGTGATGTGATTTAAGTGTTTTTTTGCTATATAAATTGCCTGTGATGTGATCTATATGTTTGTGGTTTATATAAACTGCATGTGATGTGATATATGTGTGATTTTAGCTGATTTTAACATTTCGAAAACATATTATGTTGAGTGCCCTACCGAGTGTCTTGGTAAAAACACTCGATAAAAGCTTAGTTTTTGCCGAGTGTTTTTATCAAGACACTCGGCAAAAGTTAAATGTTTGCTGAGTGTCGTGAGTCTGGTAGCAAACATTAAGTGTTTGCCGAGTGTCGTAGGCTTGGCACTCGGCAAACAAAAAGATTTGCCGAGTGTCGTATGCATGCATTCGGCAAAGTCTCCGTCACTGTTTTCTGTTCGTTCGGTCTAATTTTTTTTGCCGAGAGTCTAAAGGGCACTCGGTAAAGAGTTTGCCGAGTATTCGACAAAAAACATTCGGCAAATAGCTCTTTGTCGTCAAAAGGTAGACCGAGTAGTCTATACCGTGAGTGACAGTCGGCAAACACTTTATCGAGTATTTTTGACCTTTTGCCGAATGCTTTCCACACTCGGCCGAATGCTTTCGACACTCGGCAAAATTCCGGTAGTGCTTGTTGCGAGCTGCTACTAGTAGCTAAGCGGTGATCTTGCCGATCAGGCAGTGGAGCTGCAGCGTAGTCGTGATCACTAGTGCATTGCCCTGGCTGTGCACGATTCCAAGGACAATAACACTGGTAGGAGTGAAGCGATCAATGTGAGATCGTACCGGGTTAAACATGAAGGGACGCCCAGGCACACAGCCACATGTGTGACCAGCCTAGTGGCGCTAGAGAGAAAATCATCCTCCTCATTGACCATGGTAAATTTTTATATAATGACGGACTGTAGATACAAATTTGTGTGTCACCCACAGGTTTTGCACCATAAGCAAAGATACAAGTGATTGCAACTCTGCAACAAACAACATATTCAGAGATTTTTCAATTCTTACCATCAAATACTTTAGTCTTTCAATCTTTATCACTCAATTTGTAAACCTTTCAATTCTTACTATTAAATACGTTTTTCACTTCAAAACATACCATTTCTTTGAAATTTTAACATGTTTATTGTTTTATATTATGTTATTATATTATGTAATAATGCATTATATTTATTATATTATGTTTATATACTATTAGCATCACTTAATCTCAAATTTTGTTTATTTTAACACAATATAAAACAGTGAAAATAATTAAAACTTTAAAGAAATAATATATTTTAAAGTGAAAAACGTATTTAGTGGTAAGTATTGAAAAGCTTACGAGTGGTAAAGATTGAAAGGCTACCGTATTTAATAGTAAGAATGGTAACTAACGAAGGCAATGAACAAAACACCCAGCACATAGTAATCGCAGGCGTTCTTGACATGGTCAGAGAGGGCCTCGTCATAGTCGTGAGCCGCCGGCTTCATCAGCCCCAGCAACTTTGGTGCCAGGTCTCAGACTGTATCTTCTTTTGTTATCTTGTTATCGTGTGCTGCCACTAGTAGCTTGATGGTGATCTTGGTGATCTGACAGTGGAGCTGCAGCGTAATCGTGATCAGTAGTGCCTTGCCCTGGCTGTGCACGATTCCAAGGGCAACAGCATTGGTAGCAGCGAAACGATCAATGTGAGATCGTACCAGGTTAAACATGAAGGGGACGCCTAGGCACACAGCCTCCAGCGTGAGTAGCCTAGTGGCGCTAGAGAGAAAATCATCCTCCTCGTTGACCATGGTGAATTTTCATCTAATGATGGAGTGTAGAGACAAATTTGTGTGTCGCCCACAGGTTTTGCACCATAAGCAAAGACAAAAGCGATTGCCACTCGTTGAATTCGAAATCGGTCCAAGTCAACGCACCGCTCGCACATTCGTGTGCAGAAACGCCGACGCTTCTTCAACGCCGGGTTTAGACAGCACCTAGACAACTCTGTCTCGGGAGGGACCCCGTCAAAGAAGGATTATTTTAGAGGTAATTCGAGCTCGGTTAGGCCAACCAGATTGTCTTTAAACATTGGCAGGATAAAGGAAGAACAGCACGAGGATCGAGTAAAAGGATTAAGGTTTAAAGAAAAACAAAAATATAAAGACAAATGATAGGTTCGATTGAGATGATCCTCAACTGGCCATGGTTCTCTGTTTTATAAAGATGGGATGATCTCATCCTGCAGGGCAACTGATCTTTCAAATTAAGAAAGAAATTAGAATCAATCTGCTAAAAAATTTTCTAAATCGATACTACCGAAGTGTCAGGTAAAATGTCAGATACTTCTTCAGTGACCAGAGTCTTCGGTAGAATGACAGAGTGTTCATCATGTAGATCCAAACACTCAAGAGGGCTCACTGGACAGTCCGACATTCTACCAGACACTTCAATGGGTTAAGTGCCCCAAGTCGAGAGGCCCTACCCGATACTCCGACACTGTACTGGACACTCCGGTGGGTTAAGTGTCCTAACCTAAAAGGGTCTACCGAACACACCGACATTATACCGGATACTCTGATAGACGAAGTGCCCTAAATCTAAAAGGGTTTGCCGGATACCTTGACAACTTACCGGACACTCCGATGGCCTGATTTTCTGTGTCAACACCACTCTGCAACACACAACATATTCAAGTGGTGTGCACACAAAGCATCTCTACTGGAATGGTCGCAGCACATAGTAGTCTCAGCAGTTCTTCACGCGGTCAGAGAGGGCCTCGTCATAGTGGTGAGCCTCCGGCTTCATCGGCCCCAGGAACTTTGGTGCCAAGTCTCTGACGACATGAGTCACGCATCTTCTTTCGTTATCTTACTGTTGTGAGCTGCCACTAGTAGCTCAATGCTGATCTTCATGGCGATCAGGCAGTGGAGCTGCAGCGTAGTCGTGATCACTGGTACCTTATTCCAAGGGCAACAATTTTGGTAGGAGTGAAGCGATCAATGTGAGATCGTACCAGGTTAAACATGAAGGGGACGCCCAGGCAAACAGAATTCTGCGTGAGTAGCCTAGCGGCGCTAGAGAGAAAATCCTCCTCCTTGTTGGACATGGTGAATTCTCATCTAATGATGGAGTGTAGATACAAATTTGTGTGTGACCCACAGGTTTTGCAACATAAGAAAAATACAAGCGATTGCAACTCTGCAACACACAACATATTCAAGTGGCGTGCCCACAAAGCATCTCTACCGGGATGGTACATAACCAACGCAATGAACTTAACACCTAGCACATAGTAGTCGCAAGCGTTCTTCACATGGTCAGAAGGGCCTCATCGTGGTAGTGAGCCTCCGGCTTCATCAGCTCCAGCAGCTTTGGTGCCACTACAAGAAACTAACTAATTAGCCACCATATCTTTAGCTACCAATTAATTTAATTACCAGATGGTTAGTTTTAGTAACCAATATTTTGTGTACTTGGTTACCAAAAGTCTAATGAAAAATCTGTGAGAAAATGACTATTAGTGACCAAATATTTTGTTTAACCTAGCGACTAGTGGTAAAACTTAATATTGGTGACTGGATATTTTATTTAACGTGGTGACTAAAAGGTATGCTGGCTGCAGTGACCAAGGCCTAATGCGCGGTGCGCCGGACTTCTTGAATCAAATCTCGCTCTCCCGCGCGCTGCACAGGCGGCAGGCCACACGGCACCGTACGGCGGCGATGGCTAGCGCTGGCGCAGGCAGTAGGTGAGGCGGGCGTGACTGCGCCGACCAGATCAGCGCAGTGCGACGGGCACGGCAGATCCGCGCTGCGTGGCCTGCGGAGCAGCGGCGCGGCCAACTAGGCGAGCAGCGCAGCAGGCGGGTCGGGCCTGAGCGGGGCGACAGCCTGGAGCAGCGGCGCGGTGCAGTGCGATGGGCACTGCTGATTTGTGCTGCACGGCGAGCGGAGCAGCGGCGCGACCAACTAGGCGAGCGGCGCAGCAGACAGGTCGGAGCTGCTCCGGGCTACTGCTTGGAGCAGCGGCGCGGCAAGCGGGCAAGGCCGGCGTGTGTTGACGGCCTAGAGCAGGGGCTCTGGAAGGGCTGCAGCCAGCGGGCAAGCACATCAAGCATTCAAATCCACGAATCCCCTTCTAGCAGTTCAAAGTACGAATTACTTCTCCTGCTTATTCCTTTCACCATTTATCACCATAATGATCCTTCATGATTTGTTTGGTATGGAAGATGCACTTCTGGTATTCTATTTAACTCTATGATTTGGTATAAAAATTAAATCTGCCATTCGTGTGGGAATTTCTATTATGTTTTTATGATGACATTCAAATCTGCGTGCAAATTCTAATTTGTGAGCACTGATAGATCTCACATGGCCCTAGTTTTGTGTAGGTTAATTAAGAGATTTTGTACTGAATGAATATACTAACGCTTGAGTTGTTTAGTTTATAAATTAGCTAGCTAACACAAGGGTTACTAGCAGGAGTATAATAGAGTATGGATAAAAGTTAGATTGAATTCCTCTCTGTTAGCTGACATCTCTAAATAATCTGTATAATCGGCATGGTTGACTATCTCTTAATAAGCTGTATAATTCCTTTGTTATATAAGCTAGATCATGCTAATATGTAGTTGTGTGAGGTTGCTGATCGGTTGTTTGCTGCTGGCTGATTGCTGCCGTTGCTTTGGAGTGCAGAGTGCACTGTGCATAATTGCATTCAGGGTCTGCCCATGGAAAAAAACAGAGGAAGCTTAGATACAGTATGAAACCATATCGTGGCTGTGAGCACCTTACATTTGCTCTTGTTTTTTAGTAAATCACATTTTAGTAGAAGCTTGTATATAGTATAATATAGTAAAACAGAAAAAACAGAGGATACACACCTAAATAATGTTATTACTTACTTGTGCTCATCATTACAGAAACGGTCATTGACAGCAAAAGTTAACAG